>PVJC01042830.1:0-14767 GCA_004026665.1 Murina feae
TCTTGTTTATCCTTTCAAAGAACCAGCTCTTGGTTTCATTTATCCTTTGTATTGTTTTTTTCATCTCTATGTCATTGATTTCTGCTCTAATCTTTATTATCTCCTTCCTTCTGCTCACTCTGGGCTTTTCTTGTTGCTCTCTTTCTAGTTCTTTGAGATGTAGAGTTAAATGATTAACTACCATTTTTTCTTGTTTTTTTGAGGTAGGCCCGCAGAGCTATAAATTTCCCTCTCAGGATTGATTTCACTGTGTCCCATAGGTTTTGGATTGTTGTGTTTTCATCGTCATTAGTTTCCAGAAAGTTTTTAATTTCTTCTTTGATTTCATTGGTAACCCAATCAATATTTAATAACATGTTATTCAGCTTCCAAGTGTTTGAATGTTTTGGATTGTTTTTATTGCAGTTTATTTCTAGTATTATGGCATTGTGGTCTGAGAAGATGCTTGATATGATTTCAATCACCTTCAGTCTTTTAATGTAATCTCTCCAGTTCTTCATACATATGGGAGATAGTCAGAATCCTATAAGCCAGTGGTTCTCAACCTTCTGGCCCTTTAAATACAGTTCCTCACGCTGTGACCCAACCATAAAATTATTTTCATTGCTACTTCATAACTGTAATGTTGCTACTGTTATGAATCGTAATGTAAATATCTGATATGCAGGATGGTCTTAGGCGACCCCTGTGAAAGGGTCGTTTGACCGCCAAAGAGGTTGCGACCCACAGGTTGAGAACTGCTGCAGTATAAGCCATGATATTTAACATTTAATTCCCCTAGAATGAGAGGAGGTGGCATTTTTATTTTTTGCTTGTTTTGTTGTTGCTGCTTTCACTGGGATTATGATATAAATGACTTTTTCGTTTATTAAGTATTCAAAAATGAAGTTCAAAAGTTCAATCTACTTTTGGTGCAAGGCCCTCTAACAAATGGTAGGCCAATGTGAGATTTGGGAGGTTAGGGTTTGATTTTGAATAGGTGCTTTTCCCGAATTAAATTCACATTACAAATTTTCAGAAGCTGTTTTAAAAGAGCACACAAGTAAGCTCAGCATTTTGGTGTAATTTGACAGCATAGTGTCTAATGGAGCTTGGAACACTGAGCACAGTACGGTTTAGTCCTGGTGTCTATGTTTATTATATCTCCCAATGAGTTGGTTTGCTGAAAAGAGAGACTGCAATAACATCTTTAATGTGGAATCTAGAATTCCAGAATTTTCCTCATGCCCAATATTTAGCAATATTAAATTTACCAGATACTACAAACATGATTTTAAATCATTTCTGTGTTGAATAATGGAAGAAAATTATCCTTTCTATTTAGGGCAGCAGAGAAAATTTACAAGATACCAAGGTGTTTATGTATTACTTGAACTAGTAATTTACATTTTAGCGAGACCAACAGATTAAGACATAAAAATAATCCAGCTATTTGGTGTGATGTTCCTGTTATTTCACAGTTGTTTGATGTCTGGAGGTTTTTTTTTGCATGTTTATTTCCAAGCAATTGACTTGCAGGGTCTTACTGGGACAAAGCTGATGATCACCTATTTGAGCAGCTTTGGAATATTCACCAGTGTGGTTGATATTTGGCTACATTCTTTCCTTGTCTTTATGTCCTTTGTCTGAAGCCCATTTGCTGCATAGCAATGCTAGTTGCAGAATAGGTAGAAATTCAGAGAGGATTAATCAACCCAGGAGAAGTTTATGAACATGCATATGATAAGTTGCTTAAAAGTTAAGTGGCAAAACACAAGGAGATTTATAAGGCTTAAAGACACAGGTCCACAGTTTATCAGAACCTTCTAAATTTTTTTTTAAGTGGGACACTTGGTTTATTTCTGATGCAGTGACTCTCAGTACAGTGGGCTGAGGGCGGGGGAGGAGGACTAGTGGAAGGCCTTGTTCTGCATGGACGGATGTCCAGCGCCTGTTGCCGGGCATACATCTCCTAAAACCACTTTTGCATGACCATTGAGTGAAGGTGGGGATCAGGGTCTCCTGGAGGTCATGCATGCCCTCTTCCTTGAGCTGGTCCTGGCTGCTGATGATGTAGCATAGCACTTGCACCTGCCTAAAGCATTCCTCACCCACCAGGCAAACACTGCCTCCTGGGGCAGGTAAGCCAGATCAAGGTAGACAGGGGAGCCAGGGGAGGCCTCCAACCCACCTGTCTGTCGCTGGCTGACTCGGATGGGTCCGAGGACTTTCTGGGCAGAAGTGCCAGATCTCTCTTGTCACTGGGATCGCTCTGGGAACTGAGTGGTAGACTGGCTCAGGTAGCCCCTCGTCTTGGCAGTGATCACTGAAGTGGGTTCGGGATTGCCAGTGCTGGGGTTGGGGTGAGCCAGGGACTTGTGGGTACAGTCTAGATTCTCTGTGGGATGGTCTGTTTGGGGGCAGCAGCTGGGGGAACACCATGCAGCTGAGTGACAAGGTGGGCAGTGGTGAGGGACCATGAGTCAGGCAGCTCTCCATCTCCTCGTCTGAGTCCGCAGTGCCGGGGCAGCAGGCACGGGTCCGAGTCAGGCATTGTGGGCAGGGACTCGCTGATGGACATTCTGCTATCACTGGAGCTGCCAGGGCATGTGGGACCATCACCATAGGCATGGCCTAGCAGTGCTCAAACTCACAGGGAGACAGTAGGCCCAGGTCCCCATTAGAGCGCAGGTGCTCACTCAGCAGGCAGGGAAGGCATGGTCGCCATGAGGGCAGGCCTTAGTTCTCTCATATTTAACATGGGTTTCATTTATTGGCAGTTAGCATGAGGTCATGCCATGTAGTAATTTATGGCTTTGCTGACAGATGCTTTGGGATCATGTCTCTATTAGGCAGGTATGCATGAGCCCAACATGCATGAACTCAATTGAGGCTATGCATTGTGCTGCTGACTTGAAATGTCATCAGCCATGTGTTGTAGCCATTACTGATGTTTGTTTGACAGAGTGGAATATTATGGGAAGCATTTTCTGTACAATTGTGTAAATCAAATTGAGTATAAATCATATCTTCTTGAAGATATTCACATACCAAACAATGTAAAGCTTCTGAGTTATTGTGTCTAGAGTCTTGGATAGTTTCTTTGACGTATCTAAGAAAAAATATAGATTGGCTCTAACAAAGTTTATATTCTAGTTGTATATTTCATATAATTTACTACAAAGTTCATATAACTGATTATAATCACATCATTACACATTAGTGAAGTACTCCATTGTTTTCATTTTTCATCGCTTTAGGCAGTAAGAGTAAAATTTAAGAAAATTATCATTACGTTAAGATTTATCATTGATGAATTCCTGGAGGAAGAGAACTTTGAAACAAACCATATTTTCTATCACCTGTTAAAGGGTATTCACATGCTCACGATGTGTTTCTTGAGCAAAAAGACAGCCTTAATGGTAGATGAGTTGAACAGCAAATGCAGTAACCTAATGGTAGGATTTCACAAACAGGGACAGTCTCCACACTAGTGTCTGAAGTTCTCCTCATGGTTTGTATAGATCTTTACCTCAAGTCTTAACTATCTGTTAAGAGAAACTATCTCCCCCAGGAAAAGGCAATCCTGAGGCTAGTTCAGGTATTTACCCTTGAAGTTGAATGCTTTTTAATTATTTATTTGTTTATTTTAAATTATTAATATAGTATAGTTATTTTTCTCCCATCACCTTTTATCCCCTCTATCCCAACTCCTCTTCCACCCAAAGTTGAATGCTTTTAGATCCTTTATTATAAAGGACATAATTAGTTTGGGTCCTGGGCTTACCATTTACAATTAGACAACTTTACATTTTCAGAGATATTATTAGAGTGAACAGATATTAATGAAGATCATAGATCTACTGTCCCTTTGTCTTAACAATTGGATTTCCTAAATGATACCTTACCCACATTTGTAGATGGGATAAAAAAATGCTTGACTATAATTAAGAGGAATTTTCATAACTACCTTCTCATTCAAGTTTAGCAGAGAAGCTGGAATAATTTCAGAAAATGATTATGTGATTTGCTTTATCTTAGGTCAGGTTTACCAACACTAATTTTTTTTTTCTCCCTTCAGATGTACATCCAAACAACAACACTTACTGTCTCCATGAGCTTAAGTGCTTCGGTGTCTTTGGGCATGCTCTATATGCCCAAGGTTTATATTATAATTTTCCATCCAGAGCAGAACGTTCAAAAACGCAAAAGGAGCTTCAAGGCTGTGGTGACGGCTGCCACCATGCAAAGCAAATTGATCCAAAAAGGAAATGACAGACCGAATGGCGAGGTGAAAAATGAACTCTGTGAGAGTCTTGAAACCAACAGTAAGTCATCCGTAGACTTTCCGATGGTCAAGAGCGGGAGCACTTCCTAATAGATGTACGTTGAACATTCTTCTACTAGTGTTGGGGGCTGTGCCACATGGCTCCAGGGGCATGACGGTACTTGCACACCAGGAGATCTTCATGGCTCTTCTGAAGAGCATAAACATGCACACAAGATCTCTTTTCAGTGTGTGACACTCAGCTCTCTCTTTGGAGGTTATTACTGAGCTTGAGACTATCTTCTAAATATAAAAATTGTCTTTTAGCCCTAACCAGTTTTTCTCAGTGGATAAAGCATCAGCCTGCAGACTGAAAGGTCCCAGGTTCGATTCCGGTCAAGGACATGTACCTGGGTTGCGGGCACATCCCCAGTAGGAGGTGTGCAGGAGGCAGCTGATCTATGTTTTTAACTATCTATCACTCTCCCTTCCTCTCTGTAAAAATCAATAAAATATGTATATATTTTTTTTTAATTTTCTTTTAATAATTAGGAACAAATCTTTAATCTTTGTTAGTTCATTATTGGTTGCTCTTTATGGAATTAATAGCTACCTAATATTTATGGGACACACTATCAAAGATCTTACACAAATGAATGTCATTTGGATATTTGGGGAAATGAGAAAACCAGTTAACCGACATGTGAGGTTAAATGATAGTTAATACTTATTTCCCCCAAGTGGTCCCCTTCTTTGGCTTCCTTTGACTTCCCTCCTTGAATAAATTAAGGTAATTAGAGCTCTCGCCTGAAAGCCTCATGACCTTGAAAATAGAATCCTTTCTACAACCACCACTGTGCTCTTTCCTTCCCCATCTACCTTCCACCGTCCAGCGCTAAAGAAGCACAGGAGAGTGACACACTGGTACCAAGGTAATCCAGGAGAGTTTAGCTGATCTATGCAAGAGTAGCAACTAGATTGGAGATTTGTATTATAAAAATACCAGAAAGCTGAGTATAGTTAAAACTAATAAACAAAAGTAACCAACATCACAGTACTAGTTCTGTAGATGGATCAAAAATAAATAAAAGCTAAGGCATTTGAATTAGAGTGGCTTCCTGTCTTTTGGAACTACAACATGTGTATTTAATAATTCAGGCTAAAATCTTGTGCAAAACTACCGTCTTCCTCTCAGACTCCTTTAGCAGGCTGTCTCCCCTATTCTCTGTACTTCTGACATGAAATTCAAGAAGAATAAGAGTTGATTTTATCTGACTTAATTATTATAACAACTTCTAGTCTTCACTAGATTTATAAACATCAAGATTTCCAGATGAACACTGTCTACTTCAAATGCCCCATATGCAGAAATATCCTCAGAAGATAAGTATTGATTAATTAAATTTATTGGCTTCAATTACTATCAGACTTCTTGGAATTATTAGCCAGCTCTAGTGAAAATTACCTCCACTAATAGCAAATGTAGTCACTTGTAGAGAGATAAACCTTTTAATAAATCTACAGACACTCCCCACATATTCACCTTTCTGCAAATATGCAACCTTGAGAAACTGCAAGAAAAGACATGACAAGGATGGGTTATGAAAAAACATTATTACAATCATCACTGATTGTAGGTAAGCAATTTACTAATAATGGGCCTATTTGGTCTCTTAGCCAAAGATGTCCTATAGCTACTCTCAACACAACCAGAGTATAATATTTGTGATTTGAGGGCAGAATTTTTCTGTATTTTCTGCCTTGAAAACATCAGGGCAGGAAGTTAAAACCTATTGTAGAATGCCAGGAAACTGCCATCAGCCAAAGATACATTTTGAACACTGACACTTCTCACTATGATCTACCAGAATCTATAGTTGGGCTTGTGTTTTCGTCTTAATCCAGAAAACTTTATATGATACGGTTGCAAATAGGAACAACCAAAGATACAGTGAAATAAATACCAGTGATCCAGACTTAATCTGGACTGTAGTGAGGAAAAGATGTTCATCAGCTTTTCCCCAACCTTTCAAAATATAAGTAGGTTCCTTGAAGAGGAAAATGTTGAGTATTGCTAAAGACTAATCCCATAGGGTAGAAATAAGTCTCATACATTTTCTTCCCCTTCCATTTTTTTTTCTGTTGATGAAGAAATTATCAACAGAAATTATATACACGTTCCCCAATTGCGATCTTTCTTATTTCAGAGAAAACAGGAAGATCGCAATTGGGGAACGTGTATAGAAGGTAAGCCTATAATATTCTTGAGAAGTTGATAGTTTTAGAATATAAAGAAAGTTTAAAGGGTGAGTCAAGATCATGCCAATTACTACCTAAATGAATGTAAAATTATACTTTGGAGATTTGAGTATATCCATTTTTTATAGGAGTAGTTTGAGTTTGAATAAGTTGTGCCCAAAGCTTGCACATTCACACATCCTTGCACAGTCCCACTCCAGGTAACAGCTGCTAACCTTTGTTCACTTACCCGACTAGTATTGTGAACCCCTGTGTCCCTGTTATCTTTACTACATGTACCAGTAATTTTAATGGGGTCAAAAGTCTTCTAAAATCACAAACCCTCTAAAAGTCTCAATAACTTAGATACATAAATGCAATATATGTCTTCTGAGAGTATGTTTTATGTATTTAGAAGTGTAATTAAATACCAGAAAGGCCTTTGCCGTTTAACTAGTACCATCCCTCTTCAGATTTAAACACCTCCTCTTGAAATAGGTGGAGTCTATTCTCAATAAATGCAGGGCTGGTTAATGCACTGATACAGCATCCGTGTTGCTGCATACTCATACTTTCTGCTACCAGTCTTTTGATAAGCCACCGCAGTGAAGTGACAATGACATTCATGAAAGTGTTTTGTAAACTATAAATGACCATGTAAAGGTAAATATATCATTGTTGCCATGAAAATATAGATTGGTTTGTGGTTAATAGAAAAGAGAAGACATAAAGTTTCAAAACTGTTGTTTTAGCATCCCTCTTTCTTTTTATAAATATGTTGAGGATTTGGTTAATTATGACTATGGCTCTACTCTTGGGATTTTTTTTTCTGACAAATTAGCTGTGGATTTATGATATGCATGCAATCTTTTTTCCTTTCATGGCCATGGGGCAGCTCTCCTAGTCCACTATCTGTAGAAACTTCATCTTAATGATGACTTGTTAATGCCAGGAATTCTGGTCACGAATTTAAGGTTTTAAAGTTTCAAAATGCAGAAAAAATATAAGTAATGTGAAGCTGGAAAGGAGACCAACAGGTCCATTTTACTTACTAAACGTGCAGAATCCCACATGCCAAACAAAACGGGTCCTGTTGTTTCCTAAAAGCTTGGGAAGGAGATTAGAAACAAAGTTGATATATATGAATTTTATCAACTGTATCCAACTAACAAAGACTGCCACATGATATTCCTTAAGCTATGTTCATGCATAATTCATAAAAACAGCAACTGCTGAAGGTAGATCTGCTTTCTCTAGCTTATGAGCACAGTGTGGTGTGCACAAGAAATTAATTCATTGTTGCTGTATTCTACAACTATTTTTCACATAAGCATATTCATTACCTCTTTTAAAATTCTCTCTATTAACTCGTCTGTACATCTTTGATCAATTTCACTCTGTAATACTTCTGGGATAAAGATCCTTGCCATTTGAAAGATTTGTGCCTTATCACTGATTTCATGTTCACTAAGTCATTGGTTTTCAGAAGCCTACACTCCCTTTTCTAAACATTAGAATATTTAAGATTGCTTTTCCTTTGTAAATTATAGTCTCAATTCTCAATAGAATTCTATCTATCAACTTTTCCCCTAGAGATCACTTCTAGGAGTTCAAAATATGAAGTATGGATCTTTAACTAGCTATATGCTTTAAGTTAGAATGATCTTTAAAGATGGACTAATCTAAATCATTTTATGTTGAATTAACATCTAAATATCATCTTCCTCAAGATCTTTCTGGCTATTGTTCTTATATTTCAACCACAATTTTTCTGTTTGGCTACCCACAAATTTGATAAATATTTTATATATTTTTAGTTACTGTTGAATATATTGAGTAAGGCATGCAATTGAACAACCTTTTTAATGGTTATTTTCTAACTCTTATGATGATTTTTCTTTATCTTGCCTACAAAGTTTTATGAAAGGCCTTCAAAAACATAGTTGAAGATTTCATTTTCTTTTAAGAAATTTAGAGGCGTCTGAAAGGATTATATATATTAGAAATTAAAATAAAGCAAACAAGCATAAAAATCATTATGTTTCACGTGGATAGGTAAGTAGAAGAATAGGATTCTGTATTGATTCCTTAAGACACCAGCTGGTCCTTCACAAACCTATTTCTGCTTCCATACTCACAAATCTGCTTCCATACTCGCACAAAGAAAAAACAATGTTTTATGTTTTTGACCAGTAATGAAACTGAGGACCAGTGAACTTTTTTTACTTATTGTACAAGAAACAATATAATTTAAAACCAGGTTTAAAATCTACTTCCTTTCCACTGTGACACAAATATAACCTAGAACAATATAGATAAGATAAGCAGATATGTCAATGTCAACTATTTTTGGTATGAAGCTCATAATATTCAATGATATTAAACATAGAAAAAATATTAGCACTTCTTTGAGCTATCTATACTAATCTTAGTGACGGTGAACTTGGCATGATCTCAGTCTCTAGTAAGAGTTTATTTGGTCGCCCTGACCGGTTTGGCTCAGTAGATAGAGTGTCGGTCTGCGGACTCAAGGGTCCCAGGTTCGATTCCGGTCAAGGGCATGTACCTTGGTTGCAGGCACATCCCCAGCGGGAGTGTGCAGGAGGCAGCTGATTGATGTTTCTCTCTCATCAATGTTTCTAACTCTCTCTCCCTCTCTCTTCCTCTCTGTAAAAAATCAATAAAATATATTTAAAAAAAAAAAAAAGAGTTTATTTGGTCAATCACCAGAAGTGATGTCCACTGAAATGGAATGAACCCAATTGCCAATTATTTAATAAGAAGAGCTTACAACTTCCTTATTCAATGTTCAAAAACTAAATCATTCATTTATTTTACTTTAAATATTTTATTTATTTTTATTCAGTTGGCATATAATATTATATTAGTTTTAGGTATACTGTCCAGTCATTAGACATTACATAACTTACTAAATGATTATTCTAATAAATCTAATACCCATCTGACACCATACATCTAATCTAATAAAAGAGTAATATGCTAATTACATCATTCTGTTACATCCCAAGCCACACCCAGTAGCCACTAGGAGTGACTATATGCAAATTAACCCAACCAAGATGGTGGCCAGCAGCCACAGAGCTAGAGCAAACAGGAGGCTTTGTTGCCCTGGCAATGGAGGAAGCCTAGGCCAGCTGTGGCCTCTGCTCAAGGCAACAAAGTTTCAATTATAGAAGTCACGGAGCTGGAGCAAGCAGGAGGCTTCATTGTCCTGACGATGGAGGAAGCTGCCTGCCTAGACAGGCTGTATCATCCACTCAAGGCAATAATATTTCAATTATAGAAGATAAATAAACCCCAGATACCTGCTTCCAGCCAGCCTCGCTGGGTGCTTGGGTGGCTGGAGGCTGTGGCCAGCCTGAAAATGGCCCTCAGCCACCTCACCCAGGCTGGCCAGGCATCCCAGCTAGTGACCCCCACCCTGAAGGGGATGTGGCCAGTCTGAAAACTGCCCTTAGCCCCTCACTCAGGCTGGCCAGGAATCCCAGCGGGACACCTACTCTGATCCAGGACACCCTTCAAGGCAAATGAGCTGGTCCCTACCCATGGACCAGGCTTCTATCCTATATAATAAAATGGTAATATGCAAATTGATCCTAACAGCAGAACACTGAGAATGACTGGTCACTGTGATACACACTGACCACCAGGGGGCAGACACTCAATGCAGGAGATTCCCCTGGTAGTCAGTGCACTCCCACAGGGGGAGCTCTGCTCAGCCACAAGCCAGGCTGATGGCTGCCAGTACAACGGTGGTGGTGGGAGCCTCTCCTGTCTCCTCAGCAGTGCTAAGGATGTCTGACTGAAGCTTAGGCCTGCTCCCCACTGGCAAGTGGATATTCCCTGAGGGCTCCCAGGCTGCCAGAGAGATGTCTGACTGCCAGCTTAGGCCCGATTGCTTGGGGAGTGGGCCTAAGCCAGCAGGTGGACATTCCCTGATTGTTCCCAGACTGTGAGAGGACACAGGCCGGGCTGAGGGACCTCCCTGAGTGCACAAATTAGTAGTTATTATAATACTAGAGGCCCAATGCATGAAATTCGTGCAAGAGTAGGCCTTCCTTCCCTGGCTGCTGGCACCAGCTTCCCTCTGGCACCTGGGACCCAGGCTTCCCTCTGGCAGCCAGCAGGCACCTGGGAGCTAAGCTTCTCTTGCAGCCCCAGCTTCATCCAGAAGGCCATTCCGAAGGACATCTGGTCTAATTAGCATATTATGCTTTTATTATTATAGATTATTGACTATACTCTCTATGCTGGGCTTTACATCCTTCTGACTATTCTGTAACTAACAATTGGCATTTCTTAATCCCTTCACTTTTTTCTCCCATCCACTCAATTCCTTTCCATTTGGCAACTATCAAAATGTTCTCTGTATCTACGAGTTTGTTTCTTTTCTGCTTATTTGTTTATTTTGTTCTTTAGATTCCATATGTAAGTTAAATCTTATGACACTGTCTTCTTCTGTCTAACTTATTTCACTCAGCACAATACCCTCAAGATCCACCCATGTTATTACAGATGCCAAGATTACATTCTTTTTTAGGGCTGCATCATATATATATATATATATTCATGTATCACCTCTTCTTTATTCATCTACTGATGGGCACTTAGAACACTTCTCTATCTTTGCTATTGTAAATAATGCTGCAATGAGCATATAGATGTTTATGTCTTTCAATTTCGAATACATACTCACAAGTGGAATTGTTGGGTCTTTCTTTGTCTATTCCATAGCATTTGTTTTAAAGTCTATTTTGTCAGCTTTTGTTTTCTTCATTTCCATTTTCAAAAAATATCTTTATGCCCTGATCGGTTTGGCTCAGTGGATAGAGCGTCAGGCTGCGGACTCAAGGGTCCCAGATTGGATTCTCGTCAAGGGCATGTACCTTGGTTGCGGGCACATCCCCAGTAACGAGTGTGCAGGAGGCAGCTGATTGATGTTTCTCTCTCATCGATGTTTCTAACTCTCTATCCCTCTCCCTTCCTCTCTGTAAAAAATCAATAAAATATATTTTTTAAAAAGGAAATATATTTTCTAATCCTTTACTTTCAATATGTGTGTATCTTTTGATCTGAAGTGAGTTTCTTGTAGACAGCATATGTAAGAAAGACTTTTGTTTTGTTATCCATTTAGCCTCTATATAACACTAAATTATTCTTTAAAAATGTTTCATCCTAAATTGGATCTATGTAGTGAAACACATACACATTTTGCATTCTTTCCATATATTTCTTCTTCAGATTATTCATTCCAGAATTCCATAGAAAAATAAGACATCACATTTGAATTTTAGAACAGAGATTTATTTATTCCATCATATCTTTCAAAAACCCAAAGGAATTCTTTGGATTTAGATTTAGATTCTCTGGAAAGGTAAGCATGAGTATAAATTGAACTTAGAATATTTTCTTATTCATATGTTTGTAAAAGTCTTACAATAATGAGTTTTACTTTATAGTAAGTTGGTACTAATATAATTAAATATTCATTTCCTTCTTTAATTCTATTTAGTTTTTTAAACAACTCCATTTGTATCCATTGGATGAAAGCAGATCATAAATATGTATTGGCAGTACACATGTTTACTTTAATATTTATAAATATTCTATGTACTTGATATTTTACTATGTTTCTTTTTAGAGACTACAGCATTATTTTTAAATGGAAGATATCTTCATTTTCAAAGTATAACTAATTATAATTAGTAACACTTTTGGTCATCAAAGCAGACTCAAAGAATTTAACTGAGGCTGTAATAATTTTTTTTTCATGTTGCAGGATAGATAATTTATTTGTTCTTTCATTTTTCATATTGCAAATCTTTATTAATCAAAATACACATACAAGTTAAATTTTATACAAGTTTATCAAAGATCAGAACTTTTCCATTTTTAATTTTCTGTTAAATACCTATACCATAAGTGAGGCTAGTGGTTTTACTATTAAAATTGCTGCAGCATTTTTATTCCTACAATCATTGAATTCCTACTATGTGATTTAAAAATAATAAGTAACATAGTACAAAGTGAATATTACAATAGTCATTATGAAATTTGAATTTTAAAATCAAAATCATTTATTATTATATACTATTAATTTGTCTTAATTTATCTTAACAGCTTCCTCTACCAAGACAACATATATCAGCTATAGCGATCATTCAATCTGAAACAAGGAAATGATACAATAGGAAGAAATCTGGTATGTGATCTCAAACAACGAACATGACACCACCAGGACTCACTCCTGGAGATCTCTTTGGACTACAGTCAATCAATCAATAGTCAATCTTGTGAGGAACAAAAAGTAGCCATGAGCCCAAAATATTACCAACAGAGAGTGAAGAAACCCATTTTAGACAACACAACCAATGAAGTCTCAAGCTAAAGTATTGCTTATTCTTGAGCAGTTAAAAATAAATCACAAATGGAAAACTAATGTTAGCTTGTGAAAAAAATGCTGTTGAAATAAACCATGTCCGATATTACTCTGTAAGTATTTTTCTGTGATTGTGAGAACTCCTGTTCCTGTGCCACATCGTTCACTTGTATAAGACAATGAGTCTGTTTCTTGTAATGGCTGACGGATTGAAGCCCCGGGCTGTGCTAAAAATAAATGCAATGGTTGACGCATGCAATTTTTTATACAAATAATTTATTTCTAATAATAAAGGAATGTTTTGCAAATGTTGAGAGTTGTTTCGTTCCAGTTTTAAAGCCAGGGAAAACTCCAGGTGGCACTTCTGCTGTCACCTAACTAAGCCTAAGGAAATGCGTGTTTTTGTGAAGAATGTGTTTTTGTACATTCGTGTGTATATGAAGAAGATTGCCTTTTATTCCTATACGAAAGAGAATTATTTGTGGAAGATTTTGTGGCTATATCAAGATTCATGTGGTAGTTTTTCATAATAATTCTTTTACGAAGAATCAAGCAATAGCTTGAGGCAAATTACTTCAGGTTTCAAAATTAACAAATGATGGAATGTGTTATGAAAATCACCATTTTAACATATATCAGAGTGTCACTGAAATGAAGTATTCCAAGGTATGTATTGTTAAGCTTTTCTCACCTGGGCCCAGTACCCACTGAAATCGGTGGAGTAACGGGCCTTACCCAATACATTCCTCAAAGCACAGAATTAGCGTATTTAATCTCTTGGCATCACTACAGAAACCACAATTCAGATCATATGTCAGTGCTTTCTTATTTTCCAAATGAAAACATTCATTGGTTCATAGAGCAGTGTCATTAAAGAGAGAGAGAGAGTACTGGGAGCTTGTGTCATGCTAATAAACCATGCTAGGATGGATAAAGGAGCCTGTTAAAGGCTTTCAAATCTGTTCCCATTTCCATAGAGGGCTCCTCTATTCTACACAGTCCCAGAAATCCATCAAGTCAATGGGTCTCTACAATCATTTTGTTAGTAAATGTTCTCTCCACTGAGTTAGGTTTGATGGCTCATTGCTCTCCTTATAGATATAAAGAGCTGTAAGTGCTCTGTAGCTTCAACCCAAATATCGACAGTCGCTCTATTTAATAGAGAGTTGAAGTAGAACAGTGCAGGCTCCTTCCAAACACAGGAGCACGTCCTAGATGACTACACAACAGAAAGCTGCAGACAAAAGACTTTTTGGCCTTTTGTTGAGTTTCTTCTAACAGTATTTGTTGTTTGTAGATAATATTTAAATCAAGGAGTAAGGGCATTATTTAAAATTTTTCAATATCCGAATTACTGGTTAATAAATCCTATAATCAGGATCCTAAACTCACCTCTAGGTGTGCCTTTTTAGATAAGAGCTAGCTTAAAAGAAAATAAATGTAATTGTACATTTAGTATATTTTATTGTGCCATGTAGCTCAGAACCAATAGCCGTACCATGAAGTAATTCTAATTGTTCTTTGCATTGGAGATTATTAGTGGTTTTTAAGATTTGTATCTTAATTATATATATATATATATATATATATATATATAATATTATTATATTTTATATATTATATAAATTATATATTATATATATCATTATATATAATTATATATAATTATATATATATAATATTATTATTATATCTAAACTAATAAAAGCGAAATATTAAAATTAACCGTTTCTCCGAGACAGGGTAAGCCACGCCCACCAGCCAATCAGAGCGGCTGTATGCAAATTAGCCCAGCCAACATGGCGGCCGCCACTCCCGGACCTGAGTAAACAGCCCTTTCCATTGCGGCAGGAGAGAAAGTGAAGCTGAGCCCCTCAGCTCAG
>PVJC01042831.1:0-14780 GCA_004026665.1 Murina feae
GGCCCCCAGCAGGTAGACACACACAGAAGGACTGCTCTGAGCCTCAGATGCGGCTGGGGACAGGTCCCCAGTGGTGACACACACACACACACACACACACACATACACACACACACACACACACAGAAGGCGCCTGGCAGACTGGGGCCATCATAGGACATCCACTGAGGGGTCCCAGACTGTCAGAGGGCACAGGCCGGGCTGAGGGACTCCCTCCACCCCGAGTGCACAAATTTTTGTGCACCGGGCCCCTAGTTGCACTATAATCAGAAAACATAGTCCATAAATTTTGACAATTGTTAAGACAAGGGAAATACAAGTTGATTCTGGTGCATACAGCAGAGACACCTGGCAGTCTAGGCAGGCTTCCTGGAGGAGGAGTACTTAAAAGCATACAAACGAAAGATAAGTAGGATACAGGTAGAGAAGGTGTGTATGCCATACATGTGTGCGTGCCAGGGAGTAGTTGCTGAAGGATCTGAGTTTTGTGGGAGAGACCCTTAAGGGGGTGGGGCAGATTCGATGTAACGTAGTAAATGTTATGATAGAGAGGGAAGCACTGGGACTTTAGGAGCATGAGAAAGTTAATGAATCTGCTTCATGAAGTTATGGCTATGTAAAGCTAAAAGGTATGCTGCAATGGTTAAGCTCTTTGGAATCAGCCCTGGGTTTCAATCCTCTTTTGCTTCTTAGTAATTTCAGCTTGGGCTAAACTTCTTTAAGTCTCAGTTTTTTAAATCTATACCATGGGGGCTAAAAAAAATCATTGCCTGGCAGGATCAACATGAAGTTATCTGAGACACATCAGATACAATCAAACAATTAGCAAAAGGCAGGTATCAGGGCTCTGTTAGTGCGAGTGGTTTTAATCCCTGAGTGTGATTGAGTGTCTGGCCCACAAAGGGACTCTGAGGTCACAACACCCAGGAAGCAGCAGGGGGAGAGGACAAGAATAGCCAGGAGCCCTGAGCAGAAGGAGCCTGCAAGTATGGCATGTTGTAGCTGAGGCAGAGAGAGCCCAGCTGGCTGGTGACTGCTTAAAAGCCACATGCGCAGAGCACCTGGACCAGAAAATTTGGACCCTCCTCCCAGTTCTGTATTGGCTCATCCAATGAACCTGGCCTCCCTGAGTCTCAGTTTCCTTAAATGAAAAAGTAGAGGGAGTTTGCATGGCACATTGGCTCTCCCCTGCCTAGTGGAGAAGTAGACTGAGAAGAATTCAGAAGCTCTGTCCACATACAGTAGGAATGGGCATTCAGATCAGCCCTGAGGAACAGGTGTGGCAGCAGGTGGGTCATGCATTTTCTGTCCCTGGCACTTGCTAGGACCTCCTAATACTTGTGTGCCAGACACCCTACTAAGTGCTTTATGTACATTACTAGAAGCCCGTTGCACAAAGATTCGCGCAATAGGCTTTCCTTCCCATGGCTGCTGGGACCGGTTTTCCTCTGGCACCTGGGACCCAGACCTTTGGTCCAGCCACAGTGGAGAAGCCAAGCCTCTTCAGTCTTTAGTCTGCAGTCTTCAGTCTGTAGTCTTCACTCTGAGCCTGTGAATGCAAATTAACCACCATATTTGTTGGGTTAATTTGCATAGTCACTCTGATTGGCCAGTGGACGTAGTGGAGTGACACCAATTCGCATGTTTCTCTTTTACTAGTGTAGACTAGAGGCCCAGTGCACGAAATTTGTGCACAGAGTGGGAGTGGGGGGTGTGGTGGTTTCTCTTTCCAATCTGGGACCCCTTGAGGGCAGTCGGACATTCCTTTCATAATCCAGGACTGCTGGCTCCCGACCTCTCCCCTGCCGATTGCACCTAACCACTCCCCTGCGAGCCTGGTCAATGCCTAACTGCTCCTTTGCCAGCCTGATTGCTCCTAACTGCCCTCCCCCTGCCAGGATGGTCCCCCCCAACTGTCCTCACCTGCAGGCCTGAGTCCCTCCCAACTATTTTCCCCTGCAGGCCTGGGTTTCTCCCAACTGTCCTCCCCTGCAGGCCTGGGTCCCCTCCAACTGCCCTACCCTGCAGGCCTGGGTCCCTCCAAAATGCCTTTCCCTGCAGGCCTGGGTCCCCCCCAACTGTCTTCCCCTGCAGGCTTGGGTCCTCCCCAACTATCCTCCTCTGCCAGCCTGGTCCTCCCCAACTGTCCTTCCCTGCAGGCCTAGGTCCCACCCAATTGTCCTCTCCTTCTGGCCTGGGTTCCCCCAACTGTCCTTCCCTTCTGGCCTGGGTCCCCCCAGCTGTCCTCCCCTGCAGGCCTGGGTCCCCCCCAACTGTCCTCCCCTGCAGGCCTGGGTCCCTCTCCAACTGTCCTCCCCTGCAGGCCTAGGTTCCCCCTTGCTGCCCTCCCCTGCAGGCCTGGGTCCCTCCCAACTTCCCTCCCCTGCTGGCCATCTTGTGGCTGCCATCTTTGACCACATGGGAGCAGCCATCTTTGACCACATGGGGCAGCCATCTTGTGATGGTCAATTTGCATATTACTCTTTTATTAGATAGGATATCATTTAACTCTCTTAACAACTCTGTAAGGCAGGAACTCTAATTGCTTTCATTTTTCAGACGAATCTGGCACAGAGAGGTTAAGTAATTTGCTTTACATCACACAGTTAGTTGTGACCAACATCTCTTCCAGCTCTTGCAATCTATCTAGACTGGAAATTATTTGAGAGGAGGAGCTCTGTCATATTTATTTTCAAAAACCCAGGGCCTAGTAGCCTTTCAGACTATATTTATTGCTGTTGAATTCAGGGGTTTTAGTTGAACAGACAAGCACTTGGGGGGTTAAGCTGTTTGTGTCTGGGTCCAGCCTTAGATCATCTGCATCTGAATCTCTGAGGTTAGGGCCTGGGCACCCATGCCTCCTGATTCTGAGGCACAGCAAAGCTGAACCCATTGGGCTAAATATTCTGCTTCTTTGGTCAACTGCTAGCACCTCCTTTCCTCTTTCTGTTTCTGGGCACTGGGGGGTGCTGTTGGATAGTCTAAAAACCACTATTTCCCTCAACCCAGGAATGACATTTCTCTCCCCTCCTCCCCAATTTGTTTTGTGTATCTCCCCTCAAGAACTGGGTGGAGAACGTTCCGAGGTGGACAACGGCCTGAGCTCTAACCTTTTGAATGTTAACTATTGATGTTTAAGTAGGTAGATGTATAAAGTGTCTGGTGAGTCTGCAGTTTCATTTTGTTTCCAGCCTTCCCCCAGGAGCTGTTAGCCTGTGTTCAGGAAGAAGAGGTTTGCAAGAATCCATGTGGGGTGTGGTAGGCTGAATAATGGGTCCCCACAGGTGTCCACATCCTGATCCCCAGAGCTTGTGACTATGTTACCTTACATGGAAAGAGGGCTTTGCAGATGTGATTAAATATGGAGATTGTACTGGATCATCCTGGTGGCCTCACGGTAATCAGAAGGGTTGTTAAAAACTGGAAGAAGGAGCAGAAGGTTAGACCAGAGAAGAAGATGTGAGGATGAAAGTGGGAGCCAGAGTCAGATGCTCTGGAAGGGGCCTCAAGTCATGGAGGAAGGCAACTTGCAGAGCTTTCCCCAAGAGCTTCCCAAGGGAACACAGCCACACTGACGCCTTGATTCTACCTATTTTGGACGTGTGACCTCCAGATCTGTAAGATAATAATGCATGTTGTTTTAACCTCTAGTCTGTGGTAATTTGTTACAGCAGCAACATAAAACTAACACATGAAGAATACCTGAGGCTCTCCCTATGGCAAACATTACTGCTTGGCTACCTAATGACTATTCCTAACACCCTCCTCTCTTGCCTTTTCCCCAAAATTCTTTTACTCCCAGCCTCCTTTGTACTCGGGGATGACTATGCAACCTAGTGAGTCCTAAGGAAAAGTCAGCTGGGGACATTCTCTCTCCCTGAAAAAAGGAGATAAGTACTCACAGAGAGCTCTTTTTCACTGTCTCAGCCACCTCTGGGATTTCTCACTTTGGAAACACACTGTGAAAGTGTGGTGTTTGGAGCTGCAGCAGCCATCTTGAGATCATGAGGTGAAAGTATGTATCACCCCCTCAACCGCCTTTAGGACTTGAAACCACTCTAAGGTCAGCCCAATGCATGCTAACAGTCATGCTTCACCTTCCAAGATATGTCCGCAATCACTCAGGAGTCATACAATTTCCTCTAGAGAAACATATACATCAATAAACAGTTACTGAATTCTCCAGGCTGAGCACTGGGACAAAGATGTGACTGAGGCAGTGATGCTCTGGAGGAGTTCACAGTGTATTAATAAGATCTTCTTTGGTTGTAAGTGCCAGAAATCCAACTTTACAGTGGTGCTGTGAGCATTAAATGAAGTAAGAAATAAATCCAAGATACCTAGCATGGTGCTTATTATAAGTGTTAGCCTACTACAATTACCAGTGGTCTTTCAATTTAGAAAGCTCTTTCACATGTTTTTGACTTTAATCTTTACATTTATAAAGATCCTGAGAATAATCCTATATAATAAAAGGATAATAAAAGGGTATAATGCAAATCAACTAAATGGCAGAATGACCAGTTGCTATGACACACACTGAGCAGACAGGCAGGTGAGTGGTTAAAAGGTGATTAGGCAGGCAGGTAGGCAAGCAGTTAGGGGTGATCAGGCAGGCAGGCAGAGCAGTTAGGGGTGATCAGGCAGGCAGGAGGTAGGCAGGCGAGCGGTTAGGAGCCAGCGGTCCCGGATTGCAAGAGGGATGTCCAACTGCCAGTTTAGAACCTGGCCTAAACTGGCAGTTGGACATCCCCCAAGGAACTCAGATTGCAAGTGCCAGGCTGAGGGACTCTTCCCCTGTGCCTGAATTTTGTGCACTGGGTCTCTAGTCTTATGTAATAAAAGATCAGTGTGCAAATCCACCAAATGGCAGAATGACTGGTTGTTATGATGCATACTTACCACCAGTCGGGAGACGCTCCAGGCAGGAGCTGCCCCTTGGTGGTCAGTGTGCTCCTACAGGGGGAGTGCTGCTCACCCAGAAGCTGGGCTCACAGCTGGTGAACACAGTGGTGGTGGCAGGAGCCTTGCCGGCCTCCGCAGCAGCATTAAGTATATCTAGAACCATAGGGTCTAATCCCAGCTATGATACTGTGTAGCATTAAACAAATTGGCCAGTCTTTTTGTGTTTATGGATTCATCTGTTTTCCCTAAATATCTCCCCCTTTCTCAAAGAAAATGTACAGGTCAAACAAGAAATGCCAGCCCAGAAGGTTAAAATGAAAGAAGCACTTTGGCCTAGAACATGTAGAGAACATTTACCAACAGGTGTCTTGAGTTGGTAAATGGGCCTCTTAGTGTGTTTCAAGGCTGTGCACTGGAGAGGAAGGAAGAATGGCTAGATTTGCACTTTGGAAGAAATTAAACAGAAGAAGCAATGCTTTGACCTGTCAGGTCATGGCACTCTGGCTTCTTTTTTATACATATAATTGGGCATTTGAAAGAATCCCATTTCTCATGGGCACTTGGCTCTTTGCACTGAGGTGGGTTGCTCTCAGGTTTTCAAGTAACCGTAAGTTCTGTTTTGGAGGGAGAGCTGTGATTCAGGCAGATGTGGGAAGTCTGCCTGGCTCTATAGGCCAACAGTCATGTCCTTAGGCCCTGGGATATGTAAGCAGTTTGTAAACTAAATTACCTTGCAGATGAGTAGCAGACAACTTCCATTGTCTGAACTACAACAAAAATGATTTCTGTACTTTTCAGAGAGGTCCTGGGGCAAGAGTAGGAATCCATGGAAATTCTGCTCTCAGGACAGTGAGCTGGAGTGGCCTGGATAATTGAATCAGCACACTGGGTTTTCTAATGGAAACATAATAGACCATAAATGCAGAACCGGATCATAAAAAAGTACACTTTTATGGTTTAGTATTACTTTTGCCCTTCAGGTTAATAGTTTTGTGTGTGTGTGTGTGTGTGTGTGTGTGTGTTAACACTCCACAGTGTTTCAGCATTTACAAAGTCCTTTATATATAGCACCGTGTTGACTTTCTACAGCAAGTGGACAGAGGTGTTTTCTCTAATTTAGGGAAGAGGAAACAGAAGTCCAGAGAGGCAAATGACTGGTGGAAGGACAGACAGTGAATCACTGGAGAGTCTGGGACTTGAGCTGGGGCCTTTGGGTGCTGCACCCAGCAGCGTTTCTATCTCACCGTGGCGACCATTGTAGGATGACTGTGGTTTCTTGGGGCCCTGAGGGAGAAGTGGAGGTCAGTGCCAGGGGAGAGATGTGTGGTTGGACCAGTTGGAGATGCTAAACTTGGGGTGGGCTTGTCTTGGTGGAGGTCTGTGAAGGCAGGATTTTGGAGACCAGGAACACAGCACAGCCAGGAGATTGGTCTGGTGTTGGTGGCTAATTTTTGCATTTTTACTCTGGGTCAGGCAATGTGTTAAGGGCTTTGTGTGCATCACCTCCTTTCATTTGTGACCAACACTATTATTTTAAAAATATGGAACCCAAGTCTGGGAGGCTGGACCCCTTGCCCAGAATTACAAAGCGTAGAAAGGGATGGAGCCCAGATTAAAAAATCTGATGTGTCAGCTCAGAGGCCCGTGCATCTGACCAGCATGTGACACCGGAGCTGTGAGTCCAGGAGGTGTAGTATTGAGAAATAAACTTGTAAAAGTGGTCTGGGGCCAGTTGGGGAGGCTCTGAGGCGCCAGATTAAGCAGCTCTGGGCATTGTCTTGTGGGCAGCGGGGAGCCACTCGATGGGAAAGGAGAGCAGAAGTCTGTCTTCCTTCCTGAGTAAAATGGAAATTTACTCATGAGTTAAGTGGGCACAGGCATGGCGATTGCTTTAGTGCCATTTCCAAGGCTCTCATGCTGTTTCATCCCCTCTGAGAAGGGTACACCATTCCCACTACACCCTTCCAGTTTATTTAAAAAATAAAATAAAAATCATTTAAGAGCCTCTTTTGGTTTTATAAATTCTGGAGCCATTCTTGCCGAGCACTTGGCGAGGGTCCTGTGAGGATGTGGATGGACAGCCTTGGGCCTGGCCAACTTTTGCATCTCCCTCTGGCCAGCATCCTCTGTAAAGCTGTTCCCTGGGGAATGTGCTCTGTGGCACCCTCATCCTACTTCATATGCCCCTAAATAAACCTTGTGGGTTTGAAGGCTCCACAGGACCTCTCTAGAGAGAAGAGTGTTGTGAAACAAAAACTCAAATGACGTTCATGCATTGCTAGCTCATTAGTCATGCTGAATTCCCCACTGCTTGTCTAGGCGGTCCTCACTGATGCTGCAGGGGCCTGGCTGACTCCTCACTGGCTTCACACATCAGCTGCAAGGGACTCTGGGAGCTGGCCGGGGCCTTTCAGGCAGGAGTGATATGACGTGTGTGATGGAATGGAAGTGACCTGGTTGAGATATGCCTGGATGTATCCTCCACGGGATAGATGTGGCTTCATATCTGTGGTTCTCCTACCCCCGAAAGATATAGGAGATCATATCTGTATATTACTTTATACTTATATGAGGAGCGTATATGTACATGAGCTTATTGAAGTCTCACCCAGCAACCCTAGGAAATAAAAGATACTATCTGAAACTTAAAGGGCAGAGCACTGAGCCTTAGAGACTGTGTTGTGGGCAAATCTCAGTGTACTATCCTTCTTCCTCCTACAAATGTGTAATCGTGTGAAACTGGTTTTAAAGACTAGCAAGACAGGAGTGAGGGAGAGCAATCTTTAGGGCTCCTCAGGCTGTGCTGCTTAGCAGAAGGGCTGTATGCGGGTTATCTATTTTTTATTCTTCCAGCTGCAATCTCTTCTTACCTTGCTCTGTGCCCTGGGAAGTTGACCCTAACAGGTTTCTTCTATGGGTTCCATTGCCCTCTGGCTTCTGGTTGGGTTTAGCCAATGGTTGGTACTGGTAGGAGATTGGGGTGGGAGGAAGGTGATGTCGCAGGGTGTTCTCTCAGCCAAGAGACCATGAGTTGCCTAAGTTTGAGGTAGCTGAGTTGCTGTAACCCCAGGGCACTGCATTACGCCCATTGGTGTCCTTCAACTCTGCTCCCATCTTTAAGAAGAGTCCCTTTATTCACTCCGTATCTCAGTATGGATTTAGTGCTCTATCCATGTCTGCTGGGAACTCACACAGTTCACCACACAGGTAGTGAACTGCCTTGAAAAGATTGTCCATGTGCATTAAAGAGGGTATTGAGTGTAAATGCCTGCTATTGGGATGGGCTGTGTCTTTCTGGGCACTCACTGGTGGATTTGAATCATCTCTCGTTAGCCTCTTTCTCCTCCAGTTCCTGCCCAGTTGGGAATTTTCCACATAGTAAAATTTCCAGATAACAAGATATCCACTTTAAATGCTCTGAATCTGGACAGAGTGACTCAGGGGCAAGTTTGAGTTTAATCTGGTGCCAGCAGTGTCTGCTTTGTGCCTTATGTCCATGGTGGTGCCAGTGACGGTGCCCTCTTGAGATCATTCCTGCCACAACAAAGGCCCTGGTTGGCAAGAGGGTTTAATTTAGAGCTCGTTCAATTCTGTACAAGTGATAATGTTTGTGGATGTCTTTGGAAAGTGGATGTGATGACTATCATAGCAAACCCTAGCCAAAGCAGAGAAATGAGAAAACCCTTAGAAAGTCCTGGGTCCGCTGCAGCGCTGCTCTGATTTCTAGATCAGAACTGGTGTTATCTCCATTTCTTTAAGGGAGCCGGCAGTTAATCCTGTAGCTCTATGCTCTAATCAGAATCTGTCATTTGTTATCTGGCAGATTGCTAAAAAAAAAAAAAGGCCGCTGGTGGATTATTTCTCCTAAGTCCACATTGCTTGCAATGGGACCTCACACACGCCTCCCAAGGGGTGGGGTCTGTTTCCCCACTCTTGGGGAGCTAGGTTGCACGTGTGGCTTGCTTTGGTCTATAGAGTGCAGCAGAATCGACATCCTGAAGTTTAAAAAGCATTTCAAAAAGGCTTTTGCTTTCACTCAGAGGGAAACATTTTCATGCAAGAAGCCCAGAGTATCCACACAGAGAGAGAGAGGCCATGATGGGGAAACAGACTCCACGTGGAGTAGAGAGGAGTAGTCCTCTGAGTCCTGCCTAAATTCATTTTCAGAATTAGGAGCTAAGAAAATGGTCGTCATTTCATGCCACTAAGATTTGGGGTGGTTCATTGTGCAGGAATAGACATGATGTACTATCACGTTCAGTTTTAGTTGACATGCAGGTGATGGGGTTGAAAAATAAATACTTTGTGTATTGTCATAGATTGGAAAGAGTCTAGTCTTGGTCTCATCCTGTGCCTGATCTTCCTGACATGAGTTTCCAGGCTGGTGAGACAAATGCAGTGTCATGTGTCTTATAGGAGGCTAGAGGCCCAGCGCATGAAATCATGCGTAGGTAGCTTGCTGCTGCTCACTGCCCCACCACCATGAGCCACCACCATGAGCTGTGAGCCGCGAGCCAATCCCCCTCCCCAACCCACTGCTGTGAGCCGCCACCTGTGGGGGAGGGACCGAGAGGCAGTCAATGCACCTCATGGTGATGATGACTGGTTGAGCGGTCATTCTGGTCATTATGCTTATGATCCCTGGCCTTTTATTAAATAGGATAATGATTGTAGAGCATGTGGGTTGCAGTGAGCACCCAATAAATCATGGCCACTAGCTAATTTTAATTACTGAAAAGAAGGCAGGATCACTGCTTTCAATATGAACATAATACAATGAAGACGTAGAATTAATTTTGGGAAGAAATATGATACATTCTAAACTAATAGTGCATCAGAGTGCAGGTGTGGGGGAGAGAAATTCCTGCCAGGGAGGGGCTTTCTGAAGGAGGTGGCATTTGAAAAAGCAAAAGACTTTAACAAGCCAGCATCCTCTATGACAGGCAATTGCCTTAAAGACAACAATTCTTGTCACTCGGGACTTTATGTATTGTTGAGTTCTATTCCTTGTTTATCTTTGCAGCTTTTTCCTCTGTAAGTACAACATATCTGTGGGTTGGCTCTGGGCAGTACAAGTGCTTCCAGTGCAAGAGGCTAGGCCTGGGATGGGGAGAAGGGCCAGGATTTGTCTTACCTTTTCCCCAAAACTCTCAGCCCCTAGGACCATTGCTCTGAGTGTTAACTGGGACACACCCTCTTTGAGTCCAGGGCTGCTGAGGAGGGCTGGGCTCTAGCCAAACACTGACTTTTTGGCTTTATAGATCCTTTTAGGTTAGCAGTCAGCATCACGGATTTAAAAATATATATTTTTGATTCAGAGAGGAAGGGAAAGGGAGAGAGAGATAGACACATCAATGATGAGAGAGAATCATTGATTGGCTGCCTCCTGCACACCCCATACTGGGGATGGAACCTTCATCCCGGACATATGACCTGACTGAGAATTGAACTCTGACCTCCTGGTTCATAGGTCAATATTCACCACTGAGCCATGCTTGCTGGGCAGTGTCTTGGATTTTATACAATGAGGCTGAGAGGGGCAGTGGACATGGGCCTGGGCATGGAATCTTCAGTGTGTCTCGTGTTAGGTAGATAGCATGTCAATCTCAACTCCATTATGGTTTGCAACTTTGGCTAAGTTACTTCACTGCTCTGTGCCCAGTGTTCTCCTCTGTAAAATGGAGATAATTGCCCCTCTTTTAGTGGTCATTGTGAGGATTAGATGAGATGATACACGGAAGAGTGTTAAGCTCGTGCCTAGCACACTGCTGGCCCTCAACAAATGCGCTTTCCTTTTTGCCTTCTCCTGCTGTTCTCAGATTGGTTTTCCTTAAGCAGCACTTCACCCTCTTGCTTTCTCAGGCATGCTGACCCCACAGCTAGGGTTCATGCTTAGGTGCTTTTGTTAGTGGGAGGGAGCAAGCATCACAGTGTGTGTGTGAAGATGGCAGGTTTGAAGGAGGATTGGAGTTCAAATCTTGATCCAACCATTCTCTGGCTGGGAGACCTTGGGAAAGCTACTTATGCTTGCTGAGCCTTTGTTTCTTACTTGCAAAGTGGGCACCCAAGTATCTACTTAATATAGTTATTATGAGATTAAATGACTTAATGAATGCACCATACCCAATCTAGGGCTTACTAAATCTCTCTTTAAGCCAGAAATATCTAATCCTGATCATGTTGCAACTTGTATTTTGGCCAATAAGTCTGGTTTGTATTTGCCTTCAGCAGGCAATAATCAAAGGGACTGAGTTTAGTTACACCTCTAGAGTTGTACCTCTGGTGACTCCACTAGAAAATGAAGCCAGGTTGTGAGTGAGTGTTCTATTGCCCTGTCTTGAGGCTTTGTTGTCTTATCTTAATGGAGCCAGTTTTCCCAGACCAGATTCTGGGTAGTGTGGGCCAGGGAGGAGCTGGATTTGTGACCATTCCATGCCAAATTCTACCCCGGGACCTAGGGCTACAGGATAAATAAAACAGAGATTATGCCTCTGAGTAGGTCAAAGTTTAGCTGAAAAGATCAACTAATATAACTAAAGAGATTGATTTCACAGTTTGAGCTGCAGATATGCACCCCCAGTGGTGTCTGGAGTGCAAGATCCTCTGTAACTCCTTCCTGCTTTTATTAAAAGAAGTTCATTCCTTCTCCTCTAGTAACCCTGTTAGATTCCCTGGATACTCGATTACTGTGTGTCTGGTCCTGCTCTCTCCTAGGTCATCACAAGAGACCAGGTTTCCAACCCGGCTCTCCAAGGCAGGAGGTGCCCACCTCTGTGTGAAAAAGCTTGCTTTGAGAAGCTCTGGTGGCTGTCAGGTGCTTAGAGAGGAGATCTGGTTAGCAGCTGCAGTGAAGGGAGTTTTCTTGCTGCTACTGATCAGGATTCTTCAAGGGTGGATACTTCTATGTCCCAAGGTTAACCTTGGTTACTGATCAAATGGACAAAATCTTGCTTGCTAAACATTGCCAGGCATGGCAGAAAACGCTAGTGTTCACCAAAGTTTATGTTTTTGTTTTCAACTCTATTTCTAGACTCCCTGGAAGCTAGGTGTGGTCCCATGACTGGGAATGACTCTGGCCAGAGGAACGTGAGCTAAAGGGATTGCATGGCTTCTGGAACTGGCCCACATGTGATCCTTGCTTTCTCTTTCTTCACCCACTGGCTGTATGGAAAGGACTCCAAGGACCTACATGGAAGGAGTCTAGGTTCCTGAATAATGCACAAGCACCCTGAGCTCTGACCGACCTGTACTGGGCTATCGCATTAAGGAAGAGTAAACTTTTAATGTGTTAAACCACTTATTTGGGCATGCAAGCAATTTTCTCTAAAGTGACTTGATGCTTCCATTTTAGATATAATAGAAACTAACATCATTTTAAGTGGCCCTTTCTAAAGAGCCTATTATACAGTTAACCGAGAAATTTAATACAGTGAGATGAATGTGGTGATAGGGACATGCTGAAGGCTATAATGACATAGAGAAGGCTCCTAACCTAGGCTTAGGGTTCACAGAGCAGAGGCTCTGCAGAGCATCTCAGAGTGAGCTGGGAGAGGGTGAGGAAGAGGAGTAAGAGGCAAGCAGGTGCCTGAGGAATCTGGGGCAGAGTAAGTGGGAGGTGTTGGGATTTCAGGTCAAGACCAATTCAGGAGTCCCAGCTGGGAGAAACAAGGTTCCCCAGGGCAAAGAGTTAATATCTTGAGTCCTATCAGAGCTGGCTTGGTTGACTTGGTTTTAGAATTCAAGCCTGAGGAGGGACATTTGTAGTTCAATAAGAGGTGAAGCAAACAGAACCATCCATGGTCTCTGAGTCACTGTTGTTGGCTAGACCTACCCCGGGATGTGCAGGGAAACACCTTCATGCTTCTCAGGCAGTCTAGGTAGGAGGTGGTGAGGGGTTTGAGACCCATTTAAGAGATAGGATAGGACTAGATTTGGTGAGTAATGAGTAGAGGCCAATATCCAGCTTTTTGGCTCCGATGTCTGAGTAGATGGTGTTGCTATTCATTCACAGAGGGGACTCTGGGGATGAGCAGTGTATGGGATACATGGGAAAATGTATCTGGTTTGGAGATTCATTGAAGGGCCTCTGAGGCACCCAGGAAGGGAAATCCAGCAGGCAGGTTGCAGTATGAGTCTGGGTCCCATGAATGAGGTTGGAGCTGGAGAGGAGTAACTGTGAGGAGAAGTGGGCCAAGACCAGATGTTTGGAGAACTGACATTTATAGCATTGACAGGCCTATAACGGTCCTTCAGGTGCCCCCTGGCTCCAAATAACAAGCCTCCTTCCTGCTTAGAATACAACCATGCAACTCATGGATGGTTTTCTTTATTCTCCTTAGGCTAGTTGTTGGATGAGGCCCAAACATGCCTGCAATCTGGGCCTACCCATGCTAGGATGACCCACCAAGGCAAGTCCTGCTCTGCACTAGCATTCTGCTGTCCTAAGGCTCCGTACGCAAGCTTTGGTTTCCTGCCTTCTCTGCTTCAGCCTCAGTCTTGGAACTAGGATTTGTGGTGAGGCACGTCGCTGTAGAATTTATTATGGGCCCCACTCCTCCCCAGGCATCCCACTGACAGTCTGACTCAGGCGTGAGTTCACACTTTGGGAATTTTAATAAATGCTGAACATCCCAGCCAGCCCAGTTTCTCTGTTTCTGGGCCAAGGGCTTCTCTAAGGTGATCCCTTCCCATTTGTCATTCTCTGTGCCAGACCTCCTCTGGCCTTTTAATTAAAGTCCTCCCACCCCAAAAGGAGAAAGCATTTGGGAGGTGTAGTAAATGCTCCTTTAAGCTAATTGACCAACATGACTAAACATTCATGGGGTTTTATTTGCAGAATTGACCTGGGTCAGGAACCTTCGCTTCAATGGAGCTCATTTTTCTTTTTTCTTCTTGAAACTTTTATGGAACTTTTCCACCAGATTGACCTGGGCCCAAATATTCCCCTAACTTGCCTAAGTTGTCGCAGATGATTTTCTGGCAACAAAATATGGCAGGCCTATCTGATTCAGTGTTATAGGCTGTGGAATGATCAGATTCAGCCTCCACAGAAGCCTTACTTGGGCACTGATCTTCATGTTATGAGTTTGGAGAAACCGCAGTGATGCCTGACTGGCTACCCTAACCGCTTCTCTTCACATCCTATCTCCAGGTCCGCTGTCCCTGAGGTGACCAGGGGGCAGTGGCACCACTCACTAGGAGAGGGATCCTCCTTCTTTCTCAAGCTCCATATTCAACCAGCTGTGGGCCTGGCTGATTTGCTCAACACATCTATCTAATCTAATAAAAGAGTAATATGCAAATTGACCCTCACCCTGTCACACCTAAGCCATGCCCACCAGCCAAGCCACACCCACCAGCCAATCAGAGCAACTATATGCAAATTAACCCAGCCAGCAGCCACAGAGCTGGAGCAAGTGGGAGGCTTGCCCCGGCGATGGAGGAAGCCAAGGTTCCTGTCTGCCCAAGCTGGCTGTGGCCTCTGCTCAAGGCAACAAAGTTTCAATTATAGAAGACTAGGGGCCCGGTGCACAAAAATTTGTGCACTCGGGGTGGAGGGAGTCCCTCAGCCCGGCCTGTGCCCTCTGACAGTCTGGGACCCCTCAGTGGATGTCCTATGATGGCCCCAGTCTGCCAGGCGCCTTGTGTGTGTATGTGTATGTATGTGTCACCACTGGGGACCTGCCCCCAGCCGCATCTGAGGCTCGGAGCAGTCCTCCTGTGTGTGTCTACCTGCTGGGGGCCTGCCCCCAGGCATACCATCAAGGCTTGGAGCAGGCACCCCCTCTATGTTGATCTCTCAGACTCTTGCCCTCCCCTGCATGTTGTTCTCTTTTTTGAGCTGTGACCAGGGCTGGGTGCTGCCTGCCTCCCAA
>PVJC01042832.1:0-14767 GCA_004026665.1 Murina feae
ACAGCCCCTACACTGAATTAGTTGATTCTGACCTCTAAAATGCTTCAATGTCTTTCTGAATTAAAGTTTAATTCACTTGTTGAATCTATATGTTTCAAATGCAGTTATAAAAATGTATATTGTCCTTTTTTATTAAAGTGAAATTCACAGAACATAAAATTAACCATTGTAAAGTGAACAATTCAGTGCAAAGAGTTGAGACATGAATTTTAGATAAAGAGGTAGAGGCAAGATTTTGATTTATGAAAGGAAGTTCATGATCATGAAGTAACTGAAATTCCATAAATATTCCCATACATTTATTACCCAGTCAAGTCGCCTGTAGTATAATAATAAATCAGTGATTCCTGTAGTTGAGTAATAATTTAAAGTCCTTTCTCATTTCTAATTGGCTAAGCAGTTGCAAAAGCAAATTGTGAAGACCAAATAAAATATAAAAACAAGTATTAAACAATACTCCAATAGATCAGAGTTTGTCATATTTATTCTGTATAATTAAAATTATTTTTCTACAGAATATGACGTTATCATTTATCACTCTGTCATTGTCGCTTGCCAAAGACAAAGAGCTGTGCTGTATTTGATAGCTTTTTGATAAATTTGACCAATTTTTAGCTGGAAGGATGTGTGTTCTGAATTGAACCATCAACATGCTAGGAGTCAGTGACATAGGCCTTTGATCTTTAGCAGAGTTTCTAGGAAAAGGGGGAATAAAATAAATTTTCATCCTGTAATTGACACACTGATTACCTAACTAGACATGAGTTTTAAAACACTAAGTACAGAGGCTAACTGCTTTACATCTCTTACTCTAATTTGATTAATTCAAAATGATAAATATTACATTGTAGAAGGAACAAAGAGTAAAAAAAAATAGCCAAAAACCTATCAGGATCATTATCAATATACTGTGACCCAGTGCATGGATTTGTGCACATTGAAAGGAAATTAATTAGGTGGCTGGTGGGGCAGGACTGGGCAAGACGGGACAGGGATGGCTTTGAGCCAACCTTCCACATTCCCTCCCTGGTCTGGGGAGTGAGTGGGGTCCCTCTGGCAGGTGGGGTCCCTCGGCCTGGCTTGCAGGGATCGGGCCGAAACCAGTTCTCCAACAAGTTGCTGTCATATAGGGTGTGGAACGCAAATGCAAGTGTGCAATAAACCAGATTTGGGCAGACAGCGCCCCAGCAACAACATAACCCACGGCCGAAGGTGAAATCGCATGGCTCCGTGAGGAATCGGGCTCCCTCCTCTCTGTTTTCGGGATGCATCATTCGAGAACTGCCGCTGCCAAGTCACTGCAGCTTGGCAGCTCTTGCGTTGAGCCTCTGCCCCCTGCTGGTCAGTGTGTGTCATAGCAACTGCTCAGAGAGTGGGACACTTAGCATAACCTTTTATATATGTAGATTACTGCTTTGCATTACTTTCTTTTTGAAACTCAAAGCTGTCTGGGAATATGCTGTGGTGATATTATTGAGTTCTTGTCATTAATTCCTATTTTTTTAATGAAATGTGTTTATTTTTATGAATCTCTCCCTTAAGATTTATGTTATTGTATGAAAGCAAAATTGCACTCTCTCTAAGTTAAATTTATTTTTAAAACATTTAAATGACATTATTGGACAAGAATGATGTAAGGATGACCTAACCAAAAAATTCATGGGGCTGATTAAAAGGGTGTACATCATGATATTGATCTATGATTTTTACTAATACAGATCATGACAGGGAGAACTTTATTTTAACTTAAAAATTTTAAGTGTATGTTATATAAATAACATCACCTTTAATATATCTAATTTTAATTTACATTTGAACTTTTCACTTCTATTTATATGAAGACTTGTATTTCTTTTCTAGAAATATATTATTTGTTCATTAATCAAATCAGATACTCACATATGAAGAAAAAATCAACAAAAACAAATCAAATTCTTGTGGTTCATGTGGGCATCCACTTGATTGCCCATTTTAATAAGGCTGCTAGAAAGAGCCAGTAAAAAATACTAGTAGAACAGCTGAAGGTAGAAAGATAGAGAGCCAGAGAAAGACTAATGGCTAAATCAAGGTCCCTGAAACAATCTGAGGAGAAAGGATTGAGGGCACTAAGGATGATTTGGCTTTCAATCCCTATAGGAATACATGGCTTCCCAGGAGTGACAGGAACTGCTCTGGGTTGTGGTCTGAGGGTAAAGGGCTTCATCATCAGCCCTCATTTTCTTTGGGGGTTAGGTGGTCTTTAGGGCAGAGGCTCAGGGAGCTGCCCTAGGTGGGAAGTTAGAAGTAGGAAAGGGTGTAGCTTGGCTGCTCCTAAAGGACCTGAGATGTGCAGGGACCAGGCAAGGTCAGCACAGTCCACTTGCCCTGCCTGAATGCTCATGGCTACCCTCTCCTCCGCACAGAAGTTCAGTATTCCCATTGCCATGCATTAGTGACTTGGTAATATGAATATTTCTTTTAATGCTTGAGTACATAGATCATTCAGAAATTTTAGCCTTCAAATGACTCGAAAACAGGGAGAAAGGAGGTTACAAAGTGTATCCTGAAATGTGGAGTGTGAGGTGCGGTCTAGGAGGGAACAGGATTTAGGATGGGGGAGGAGAGAATTCTGTTGCTCAATATGGGATCCAAATGATGGGGAGGGTGAAAGAATCAGAGGAGCAGGTGTGGAGATTCTGGAACACATAGAGGGATTTAAATGTAAGAGAATGGCAAGACCAGGTGATAGACTAAGCGTAAGTTATTACAGGTTAAGGTTATAAAAATAAAAGGTTTCCACAGGCAGACCAAGTCCAGGGCTTGGTGGTGAGAGGCTGTGAAGACAAGAATGCTTGGTTAGAGAAAGATAAATATCATATGAGCTCACTAATTTATGGGATATAATGAACAACATAAACTGATAAACAAAAACAGGTCCTGAGACAGAGTATTAATCAGACCATCAAACCTCAGAGGAAAGGTAGGGGAAGGTGGAGGTAAGGGGGAGAGATCAACCAAAGGACTTATAAGTAAGCATATAGGTCTAACCAATGGACACAGACAACAGGGGGATGAGGACATGAGTAGGGGGGATAGGGGGTAATGTGGGAATAAGGACACATATGTAATAACTTAATTAATAAAGAATTTTTTTTAAAAGAATGGTTAAGGAGGGCAGGGAACCTGAAGGTGAGAATTTGCACAGACCTCCCGTGTGGGTGGGACTCCACGGTGATGTCAGCACTCTGGGCTCTGGGCAGTCTGGATGGACTTCCTCCTCTGGAAGGCAGGCTTCTCCCAGGTGAGTGGGAAGGCTGAGCGAGAGAACAATGCAGGCGGGTCAATGAATAGGGGGCATTTGGGGAAGAACATGGATAGCCCTTAGGGTAAGAGTAAGCATGATGAAGAGAGGAAAGTTTCCCAGTTGAAAGCAGTTAAATTTTTTCGGGAAACGAGTAAAATCGGATCCACCAGGGACACTGTCAATGGACATGAGGAAACATACATTGGAACCTCTAGTTGGAACCAGCAAAAATAAAAATGTTTTACATCATTGTCGTGAGTGTGCCACTCATAAACTACGCAATGAAACACGGTACATGTGCAAGTTTTGTAATGTACCTCTGCACAAAGGAAAGTGTTTTGAATGCTACCACACAGTGGCGGGAAAATGCCCGCTTACAAAGTGTTAAGATGGGCAAGCACTATGCTCAGCCAACACTCTGACTCTTCCTCCTGCTTCACTCCTATGTAAGTGTTGAATTTAAAGCTTGTCAGAAGCTTCTGTGCCCAAGGATGCACTCACTCTATGTTCCAGAGATCATGGAGGGCCCTACAAACAGGTAACCTACAACTTCCCAGGTCTTTATGCTTTGGAAAACATAGCACATGCTGACTGCAATGGCTTTGTTTAATTCCATTGTAAGAGAAAGAGCACTTTGCATCCTTTTCAGGAGCCCCACCCCCAGTATTAACTAGGGTTCTCCAGAAAATCAGAATCAATAGGAGATACAGATATAGATGACATAGATATAGATATAATTACAGATAATATGGATAGATATAGCTATAGCTAGATGAAGTGATTTATGGTAGGAATCAGCTCATACAATCCTAGAAGCTGAGATAGGACACAATCTGCCACCTGAAAGCTAGGGGACTAGGAAGCTGGTTAATTCAGTCCAAGTCTAAAGGTCCGAGAACCAGGAGCTCTGATGTCCAAGGGAAGGAGACAATGGACATTATAGTTCAGGGAGAGAGAGACTATGCCTTTCCTTTGCCTTACTTATTCCATTCAGATCCCCAAGGGATTTATGATGCCCACCCACTTTAGGGAAGGCCATGTTGCTTTGCTAACACCACTAATCTATACTAATAAAAGAGAAAGCTGTAAATTGACCATACCTCCATGATGCCCACAAGCCACGCCCATCAGTCAATCAGTAATGAATATGCAAATTAACCCAACAAACATCCTAGGGACTTAGGCAGCTCAGAGCCTGCAGGCCTGAGCACTAAGCATAGGCCCTGAGCGGCCTTGGTTCCAGAAGACCCCTCGCCTATGGGTGGGGCAGCAGAGGTTTGAGCAGGGCCTGAGAGGGGCAGGGAGGCCCTGCCTAAGTAACAGCTGAGGCTTGATCAGAGCCAGGGGCCCTGCCCAAGCCACAGCAGGTGCTTCATCAGAGCCAGGGGGTCCTGCCCAAGCCATGGCAGAGGCTTGAGCAGGGCCTCAGTGGAGGGGAGGGGACAGCCTTGCCCAAGCCTTGGGAAGAGGCTTCAGCAGAGCTGGGGGGCCTTGCCTAAGCCACACTGGAGGCTTGAGCAGGCCTGGAGACAGGGGGTGTGCCAGCCTAGGCTTGCCAGCAGTCCCTCTGCCAGTGAGCTGCAGAGGAAACACCTTTTCTGACAGCTCATTGGCTAAGCTCCTAGTATGCTACTGGTAATGTTCTTGGTAACTTGGGTAATAAGAATCTAGAAAGGTGATCTAGGGTTTTTCAACCTCACTCCTGGAGGAGAAAATGAAGGTCTGCTGCTGGAGGGCTAAGAAATGTCATATCCTGCCCTAGCCAGTTTGGCTGAGTGGATAGAGCCTCAGCCTGCCAACCGCAGGGTCCAGGTTGATTCTGCTCAAGGGCATGTACCTAGGTTGCAGGCTCCTCCCTGGCCAGGGTCCAGGTCAGGGCTCATACAGGAGGCAACCAATCAAAGTGTCCCTCTCACATTGATGTTTCTCTCTGTGTGTCTTTTTCTCTCTCTTCAATGTTATCTAAAAATCAGTGAAAACATATCCTCAGGTGAGGATAAAAAAAAAAAGAAAGAAATGTCGTATCCTATGAAAAACTCATCTTGAAAATGCCTAATGAAAATGCCTAATTCATTCCCCATCCCCAGTGAATTTCGTGCACTGGGCCCCTAGTAAATTAAATATAGAGACACCTGTGTTTCTATACCACATTGGAATGTCACTTTACAGAATGAGGAATGATGTGCACTGGAGGATGTGGTGAAGCAATTATATTTTCCTTGACTGTGAATTAATTTCAATTAGAAAGATTTTTTGAGAAAAGAAGAAGGAAACATTTTTGATTCATTGTGAAATGTAGGGTCAGGTATCAAGATGTGACAAGGACCTAATTAGATACAAAATGGGGTGGCATTCTCTTAGAAATTTTCTCTAATATTCCAAATTCCTTTCTTCTATGGCAGACATAGGCCTAAAAACATATCATTTTAGCCTTGCATTTGTCCTGCTTCTTAGTGTAGCTAGACAACAAAGACTTCTAAGGACAGAATAGGATTGATTCTTTGTCCCTGAAAAAGCATTTCCACCTTACAAAGCTAGCTACCCAAACAAAATAAAAAGTTTGGATTGTACAAGGTAAATATAATAAAACTAGGGTTCTGGTGCACGAAATTCATGTACTGGGGGGAAGGTGTCCTTCAGCTTAGCCTGCCCCCTCTCACAGGCTGGGAACCCTCAGGGGATGTCCTACTGATGGTTTAGGTCATCTGGGATGGGCCTAAGCCTTAGTCTGGCCTCCCTTTGTAGTAGGCAACTGAGCTAATCAGGGGAAGGTGCCAGCCCCATCACCCTGCTGCTGCAGCCACTGCCAGCCACCACAGCTGCCAAGGTGTTTTCGTCAACATGGACTCCAGTCCCCTCACCATGAAAAAATGACAACTTTCTTTAGGCATTTTCAAGATGTGTCTTTCATAGATATGACATTTCTTTCTTTCTTTTTTATCCTCACCTGAGGATATGTTTCCATTGATTTTTAGAGAATCTGGAAGAGAGAGGAAAAGACAGAGAGAAATATCAATGTGAGAGGGACACTTTGATTGGTTGCTTCCTGCATGGGCCCAGGCCAGGGAGGAGCCTGCAACCTAGGTACATGCCCTTCATCAGAATCCATCTGGATGTTGCAGTTGGCAGGCCAAGGCTCTATCCACTGAGCAAAACCAGCTAGGGCAGGATATGACATTTCCTAGCCTTCCAGCAGCAGACCTTCATTTTCTCCTCCAGGAATGAGGTTGAAAAACCCTAGATCACCTTTCTAGATTCTTATTATGCAAGTTACCAAGAACATTACAAGTGGCATACCAGGAGCTTAGCCAATGAGCTGTCAGAAATGGTGTTTCCTCTGCAGCTCACTAGCAGAGGCAGGACTTCTGGCAAGCCTAGGCTGGCACACCCCTTGTCTCCAGGCCTGCTCAAGCCTCCAATGTGGCTTGGGCAGGGCCCCCAGCTCTGCTCAAGCCTCTGCCCGAGGCATGGGCAAGGCCGCCAGCCTCCCCTCCACTGAGGCCCTGCTCAAGCCTCTGCCATGGCTTGGGCAGGGTCCCCCAGCTCCACTGAAGCATCTGCTGTGGCTTGGGCAGGGCCCCAGCTCTGATGAAACCTCTTCCACAGCTTGTGCAGGGCCCCCGGCTCCGATCAAGCCTCTGCCACAGCTTGGGTAGGATCTCCAGCTCTGATTGCCTGGTGGGCATGGCTTGTGGACATCACGGAGGTATGGTCAATTTGCATCTTTCTCTTTTATTAGTATAGATGCATCTACAGTCTTCACGTTTGCCTTTCCCCTCTTGGTAGAGACATTTCAGATTTCTGATCAATCCCCCACAGAAGTGAATCACTGCCCTCCTTATGCTAGCAATGCCAAGTGGGTTCAAAACTGCACCCAACTGGCTGCTACCAGTTTATCTTTTTCCACTTCTCATAGCAAATGCACAGAAATAATACAACAAATAGTTTAAAATATAAATACTATATTTTTATTAATAGATTTTTCTAACTTTTATAAAGGTGATTTTTATTATGTGCTAATGATGCCATTTCATACTCAACTTCTTCTATTGTTACTGCTCAGTGACAATAGAAAAGCTAAATACAACAAGAATTTAGGGGGTGCTTCCCAGGGTCCTTTTAAAGACACAGAGGATACATATATACCTGGGGCTACTTCAAATTCATTTCATGTGTGGGTATGACAAGACCTTATGCACCCATGGAGTTTTCTAACTTATTAAAGTCACTACCAAGAAAACCATAAAGCAAGACCCCTTAAAGAGATGCCTCATAGTCTGATTTTCCTCCTTCCTCTGCTTTTTAGGGTTAGTTTTATCTCTACCTTGTCTACACAGACTAGCTGGTTGTACAATGAAACACTTCAATGACACAACAATTCTGTGACTACAAGGTGGTTATATTTGAAGGATATCCAAGTCTCATTCTCTTCGGATTAAGTTTCAAGCAGTTCATCATCCCAGAGTGGATGCAGGTGGCTGTGTGGACTTAACCAACTGGTCCTTCTGGAATGAAGCTGCCATCATTTTCCCTCTGTGTCCTTGAGACTCTACTACAGGTGAAAGCTATGCATGTTCCCAGGATACCTTTAGACAGGAAAAGTATCTTCTACCTTTTTCTCTGGAAAAATTTTAAAGCCCCCTCCAATATAATCCTCACACTTTTAATTTGCCACTTGTTATTTTCATAACCATTGTACCATTTTAATACAAAAGTCAGCAGGAGACACTTTTATCAATTCTATGAATTTCCTTACTCATTAATGCAGATTAACAACAATATCCTATATAATAAAAGCCTAATATGCTAAGTGTCTGGTCCGGTCAGCCATTCAACCAATCAAAGTGTAATATGTTAATGATATGCTAAGGCTGCTCAACCACTCACTATGACGTGCTCTGATCATCAGGGGGTAGACAGTCAACCAATTGACCAGTAGCTATGACATACACTGACCACCAGGGGGCAGATGCTCCAATCAGTAGGTTAGCTTGCTGCTGGAGTCTGGCTGATCAGGACTAATGAGATGGGTCAGACACACCCTGGAGCCCTTCCGTGGCACCTCCCTGGTTGGCCAACTTCCCTCATCCCTCCCCAGCCCTATTGGGCACCAGTGGGATCCCTCAGCCTGCCCTGTGCCTTCTCGCAATATGGGACCCTTCAGAGGATGTTGGATAGGCAGTTGTGGCCCAATCCTACAGGCCAGGCTGAGGGACCCTACTGGTGCATGAATTCGTGCCAGCCCTCTGGTTAATTTATAGAAAGCTATACTTTTCTTACCTATTCATCGGTTGTATTTTTCTTTGGAGGGGCATGCCAGTCACCTGTTTACACACCTATGTGTGTATATAGATAGAGTTGACACAGATAGAGTTGGACATGACTGTGGCACAGGTGGAATATGTTGAAAGTGGTGATTCTGAGCTCCTTTGGACCGATATCTGAGTCTGAAAACTAAAATTCTTGCAGAAATTTTAATCAAAGGCAGTGGGGCTTTTCATCTATTTCTCAGTGGATATGAGTGACTTACTATTTAAGCACAGAAGGAACTTAGCAGCCTGAGAAATAGGCCACAGAAGACTAACTATGGCCTGAGAAGACAACCTCAGGCAGGTGTGTGGGGAGCACTGTCCGGGCCTCAGTGGGGATGGGCAGGATGCTGTGGTCCCAGAAGGGCTGCCTTGTAGAATATGTGGCATCAGCCATCGCCCACAGAGTCAGAGTTGTTGAGACAGAAGTCAGTAGATTCCACAGATGAGGAAATGGACTATGTTCTTTAAAGCACACTCATGTCTCCCTACTATGGGTGGAATCCTTTCTCCGCCCTAATTCACATATTGAAATCCTGAGCCCTAGGACCTTACAGTGTAACTTTATTGGGAACTAGTCTTCACAGAGATCACCAAGTTAAAATGAGGCCATTCATCCCCTGTTGGGCCCACATCCAATACGGCTAGTGTCCTTATCAAGAAGGGAGTTTGGACACAGACTCATGTACAGGGAGAATGGCGTGTGGACATGAAGATGACCATCTATTAATTAAGGGTGAACCTGGAACAGATTTCTCCCACATGGCTCTCAGGAAGAACCAACCCTGCCAACACCATGATTTTGGACTCTGGCTCCAGATGGTAAGAGTTTCTGTGGTTTAAACTGCCCAGCCCTTGGTCCTCTGTTATGGCAGCCTCAGCAAACTAACACAACCCTGTGGGCATGTCCTGGCTTTGCAGCCTTGGGAAGTTAGCTCCCTCCCTGGGAAAGGCCCATGTTTTCATTTTTCATTCAGCAGGTAGTGAGCATCCTTTGGAGGAGAAAGAGCAGCCAGTGATCCCTTTTTGCTGGGAATGGGCTGTGCCTGCCTCCTTTCCTTCAAGCCCCTACAAAACAGAGAGTCTACAGACTCTTCCCTTTTACTCCCACACACCCCTGAACTCAGATTCCACAACCTCTTTCCTGACCACTCTCTACTCTTTATCCTATGACATTAAGCAAGAGAGTCTCCAAAGCAAATATTAGCCGAGCCAGCACTTACAGGAGCCAGATGGATTCCTTTCTTCATTCTAAATTGAAAGTCTGAGTAGGTGATGAGTCTCTTCCTTTTGATTCAGGTTTTGATTCTGTCATTTTCATCCATTCCCCTATCAGCCTCCCTTTCCCTATTCATATTGTGACTTTTATTGGGAGCATTAAACATGTTATTAGCTTTTTTTTTCTAGCCATGTGGAGCAGTAGTTTAATCAATACCTTTCTGGAAGCTCTTTGATTTCCAAAGAGAATAATATTTAGCACTAGCGCATGTGGAGGCATATTCCCCAAATGCTTTCAGCAGGCTGGGAGCCTCTTACCTAAGAATTTTCACTAAAATGAGCCATCCATAGATCTGTAATTCTCTCCTCTCTGAGGCTGATAGGACCGTACACATATTTTAGAATTCTTCTTGGTGACTTTATAATAACCATCCCCACAATACCTTTCACCGGGCAGCTGCTTCATTCTTTGCACACAAAATCTGGGAAAGAGAAGCCCTGCCTATGAACCCTTTCTTTTCTTTGGTAGCTTTTGAAACACCAATTACATCTACATTTTAACCTCTCATTACACCCCACCCCCACCCTCAGGAGCTGAATGCAGGAGAATGACTGAGCCCACCTTTCCCATTGCCCTTTCATATTTTCCCCTTCTCTCTTTCTGCCCTCCCTTTACAGCCCCCGTGCACCCAGACCCTCTCTGAAGCCCTCACCTGCCAACTGCCCTCCTGTCCCTGGGGCTGATGCTCAGTAGGCACCAGGCTACCACCAGACCTACAGGGACCTGCTCTTACATATCCTGAGCTTGTGGGTCTCCCATTTCTCCAGATGCCTTATTCATGTGCTGATAAGAGCAGCAAATTGAGGCTGAAAGTGAGTTCAATGAGCCTGTGCATGTGGTGCAAGGATGTGGTCCTTGTCCCCCATGTCCTTGGGTAAGAGCCCTGTGCACCATGGATGCTGTGATGAGGCTTTGTTCATATGTGTCAGGGGAACAGCAGTGGGACACCAGGAGGACCAGGAAAGAAGGATAGAAGGTTCTGAGAACAGGCCCAGAGGGAAGTGCTAAGTGTTATAACACTGATGCATTTTCACAAATAGAAAATGTTATGCGCTGAATTGTGCTCCCCCAAATTCATGTGTTGAAGTCCTAACCCTCCTTCGCAGTACTCCAGATGGTGCCTTATTTGAAAATAGTGTTTTTAAAGAGGTAATTAAGGTAAAAATGAGCTCACATGGTGGGCACAAATCTAATTTGACTGATGTCTTTGTAAGAAGAGATTAGGAAAGAACACACACACATGCAAGGAAGACCATGTGAGAACACAGGAAAGAAGTGCCCAACTACAAACCAAGGAGAGAGGACCTAGAAGAAACCAAGCCTGCTGACACCTTGATCTTGGACTTTGACCCCATTTGCCTTACTAATTATCCAGATTTAATTATCCAGGACTTGGGACAGTACACTTTTTTTTGTTTAAGCCCTCAGTTTGTAGTCCTTGGCAGGAGCAAGCTGATTCAGAAAGCCTCTTACATGCAACTAATAGAACCTGAGAAATAGCACTGCTGCTTTAACATTCATGGGTCAGTTTCATAGCAAAAGTTCTAAGTTGCCACACCCGATGCGGAAGTTCTAAGTTCCCTCCCTGTAAACTAGATGGGAACAAGCAGACATTGAGTTAACCCCTTTGCAGAGCAAACTTGGGGTGTGCTGATGTTTCAATTGTTTTCCCATTACCAGGCTATGCTTGTTAGGAGCTGGTGTACAAATTTCATGTATATTATGGAATTCTCTTGGAATTGTACTTTTGGGAGCGAAGGGAAGGAGCAAAATTGGACAGAGTGAGAAACTGAGAAGCCATCCAGAACCACCCATAGTCCTGGTGACCCCACAGGGAGCTCGGGAACCAGAATGACCCTTCAGGAAGGTTCAAAGTTGAACCAAAATGGCCATGCCCTTATCTCTCCTTCCCTTTTAATAATCAGCTCTTGGATCTGGGCTGCCCCCTGCAGGAGTGAGATGTGGGTGGGGTTGCTCTCCACACTGATAGAATATTTGAAGGGATGGAGAGCCAAAGCTGTGTGTCAACAGCATTCACAGCATCCAGACCTGTCATTGATGGGGATGTGGGCAGAGCACAACCTTGTCCCTGCAGTCCTCTATGCTTGTGAACTTGATCTCCTGAGACACGTGGGTAGCAGCCTCAGACATCCTCTTGGAACTAGAAAGCGTCTAGTGTGTTCACTGTTCAATCTTTTCCAATCACGATCTCCCAAATTTTGTTCCTTGTGATGGGTTTTTATAGCTCCATCCATCAAGGCTAATAGAAGTGGAATTGAACCCATAACCTTGACCTAATTAATGTGCCTCCTAAACCAAGAAAATGATGCCAGTTGCCTTATTAAACTAGGTTGCTCTGGCTGCAAGGACCATTCAATCACCTCGTACATTTACAAGTATAGCTTTACAAAACCTAAATTTTGAAATAATCCATTGGCTATCCATTTTAATATAACAAGATCAATTCCTTATTACTGATTAATAACAAAGCAAATCAATAAGCCCTTAAGTGTTTTTAATTATGCAAACAGATTAGCACAAATTGAAGTGCAAGATAATGCTTTCATTTTGGTTTGTTTTCTAAAATCAGAGACAACATTAAACACACACACACACACACACACCATCAAAAATTCAAAAGCATGTACCATAAATTAAAGCACTGAAAATTAGACAGTATTAGGATTTTGCTGATGTCCTATGTTAGGGTGAAGAACAAGTAAGAAAAAAAGGGGGGGGGTAAAAAAATCAAAGGAGATGAGCAAAGGGAATAAACAAGGGATGGTGTGGTTACTGGATGTTGGAAAAAGAAATATAGATTACTTTGTTTTCTAAAAAGTTTTCAGAGATGATAAGTGAGGCTGGAAGAAGGCATTTAACTTGAGTTGTGAGTCTGTGATTGCTACTGACTTGGTTAGGTTCTAATTCTTTAAAAGTGAAACAAACAAAATTATCTTTGTTTGCAGATTCAGTGTTGAGTCTCTCACCACCTGGAAGGTGTCAGTGTTTCTCCAGTAACTTCACTCCCTTTAGGATTATGTAAAAGGCTGTTGAGGACACAGTATAAAAAGAACTGAACGGAAAGGAGATGTGAAAAAAATAATTGTTGGCTAGATGCATCATCATCCTTATTATTACTAATAACAACTCTAAATACCTCCAAATATTTCTAACACAATGTTTGATATTTGATTCTTGAGATACTTGAAATCCGCTTGAACCAACCTGCCTGCCCCTAACCTAAAAATATAAAACTGGAAGGTGTAAAATGCACAGACAAGTTGCTATTTTTTGAAAGGGAAAACCAAAATCTTACATGATATAATTTTCAATATATTGGAAGGGTTTGGCTAATCCCCAACTGAAAATGTATGAGTTCCATCACCATAGCCTTATACACTAAGTTTTTGTGTGTGTGTTTTTTTTTGTTGTTTTGTTTTTTTACCAGATACAACTGTGGATCCCTCAGAAAACTGCATTCTAGCATGGCCATCACTTTCCAGGCCATAGGATAAGGCATCACATGGGAGCAGAGAGAGGCACAGGAAATACAAAAGGGGAGAAGGTGGTTCAGTGGGTCACAGATTACTCTGGGCAAGATAAACCAAGGAAATCATTGTGATTCATCCTGCACTTGGTTCTAGCCTTGTAACTACCTCCCAATGTTTTAATTATCTACTTATGGGGTATCTTTTCCATTCAACTGTGAACTTTCTGAAGTCAATTTTTTTGGTAAACCTGAATTTCCCCACTGCAGTTGTAATTACAGTAAATTCTCAATGAATTATTGTAGAAAATGACAGAATAGTGAACACATGCTGCTCCAACATGTACACACGTGCACATGCAAACACAGCTGCACACACATGCACAGACATGGACTTCTGATATTAAGATGAGGAAATTGAGATTAAAGACATTTAATTGACTGACCTAATGACTCTCAGTGTTGGAAGGTCTGATTATAACACAGAGTATCTTCATTCTCGTCCAATGTCCTTTCACAAAAAATAATCCTATTTTCGTTTTCAATCTTTTTAATGTCTGTTGAATTATTTTGCTGTTTTCCTTCTTGCGGACCCAGAGAATACAAACAGCCACACATGAAAATTTCTTTACTCAAATACATAATAATGTACTCATTCATATTCTGAAATTAATATAGCCATAAAAGCATGCTGTGTGAAAATAGTCCTCATTGAATTTTCAAGCACAAAAAACTAACAGCAGTTATAAAATTGTTTCTGCCTTAAGATTAAAATTTGTATACTAACTAAAAGAGATTGTTACCTAATAATAGGATACTGTTCCTCTCTACAGAGAAATCAGAAAAATAGGCTTTCCTGTGGAGGACCTCTGACACAAACATACTAACAAGGAGGTTAGATGCTTGCAAACATCTTTAGTGAAAAGCCTGCTCATTTTTAAAATGGGCATTTCTGTTTCCTAGCAACTGGAAAGTTCCATAATCCATATCTGCCTTCTTATAGGAAGAGATCAGCTCAGGTGCTCTTTATAGCACTTGAGCTTTGCAAGGGGAGGAGGATGAAAAGACCACCTGAATGAAAATTATTTTATTTTGTCCTGTGTGTTGGTTCAAATTATATGATCCTCATTCAAATTTATTGGGTTTGCATATTGCAACATTGAAAGCAGGTTACACAGATATTCTATAGTAATCAAATAGAAAAGGCAAATATATATATATATATATATATATATATATATATATATATATATATATATATATATTAGGAACCCAGTGCACAATATATTGTGCACTCAGGGGTCCCTCAGCCCGGCCTGTACCCGCCCAACCTGTGGCCTGCCACCCACCCATCGCACCGGCCCATCGTGCCCTGCCCACCCACACACACACAGCACCTGCCCTCCATC
>PVJC01042833.1:0-14747 GCA_004026665.1 Murina feae
GCTTCTTGCGATCCTCTCGTCTGCTGTTGGATGTCTGCATAATATTCTTCATTTCAGTCAGTGTATGATTCATTTCTAGTTGGTCCTTTATCATATCCTTGAGGGTCTCATTAAATTTATCGGCAGTCTCTAGCATTTTCTTGAAAAATCTAATAACCGTGGTTTTGAACTCTATATCCTGTCGTTTTCTTTCCTCCATTTCTGTCATTTGTCTTTGTCTCCGCATTTTGGCTGCTTCCCTTTCTGATTTAGGCGATCACTGCGAGGGATTAACCTCTAAGCCACTTGGTTATGAGAGTCAGCTGTGTCTACAGTGGGAGAACTTCTGTGCTGAAGACACCCTTATGGGGCAAGACTTGTTTCAGTGGAACTTTTATGCTCACTGCCTCTGCCCCGAGTGTGTTCCTTGTGGATCTGTTTTGTTTAGGTTAGTCCCTCTCTGGCCACTGGGTGAGGCTGGCTCCTGTATCTTTAAGGAGGTGTTGCTGCAGAAGCCTCTGACGCACTTGGGAGGGGCGGGGCCTTGGGGAGTTCGCCGGGCGGGGTGGAGCAAATAGCTATGGTGCTTCTCAGCCCTGCGCTGAGAGACACCAGGTCTCTGTGTCCCGCGTAATTGCTGTAAGCAACGCTGAGAGAAACCCGCTTTGGGTTTCCTCCTGGTGCCGGTCAGTTCCCCTTCTCTGGGTGTCTGTGGGACCTCAGAAACTCGCCTGGAACTGGAGTTCAGAGCCGCTGGGAGCTTGTGGCTCTCTCCGTTTTGGAAAAAAACCACGACCTCCAGTACCAGCCCTTCCCCGAGCCCGTGCGCGCGCCTCCGTACCTCTGTACTTTGCTCCTGCCGCTCCTCTGAGTCTCAGACTCTTCTCTAGTTGTAGGATTTTCACTCAGCCAGCCGTCCTGTGGGTGCGAGTGGTGTCCGTGTGTTCTTTTCGTGGTTTTTCTGAAATAGTTGTTCACAGCTGCATATACGGTGTCTACCCTATGCCGCCATCTTGTTTCTCCTTACCCTTCATTTCTTGCAGGAAGACATCAATCTCTGAGTAAAGTACCACAAAGTAAATAAGGTCATTGGCTGTCATGTGAAAACAGTGTTGGCTCAAAAGCTAACTCTGTCACTATCTTTTAGACCCTGCAATATTTTTTTATGTCAGCTTTTTGTGTTTTTGTGTTTGTTTTTATCCTCACCTGAGGATATTTTTCCATTGGTTAGAGAGTGGATGAGAGAGGGAAAGACAGAAATATCAGTGTGAGAGAAACACATCGATTGGTTGGCTCCTGCACGAGATCTGACCAGGGCCCAGGCCAGGGAGGAACCTGCAACCGAGGTACATGCCCTTGACTGGAATCGAACTCAGGACCCTTCAGTCCACAGGCCGACACTCTATCCACTGAGCCAAACCAGCTAGGGCTAGGATGAGTTTCTTCATGTAAAATGAGAATGATAAAGTTTACTTACGTCATTAAGATGTTATATAAATTAAATTACGTAATTCAGGTGCTGTTCTTATTGTAATTGGCAAAATAAATACCAAAAAATTAGCTAGTATTACTAATGTATTATGCTAATAGTATCATTATTATTGCTAATACTGTTACTAATAAGTTAAAAGTTTTAAAAAATCTTATGTGCTGAAGGGGTGGGCTTGACAGGAAAATGTAGAGGAGACAGAAGTAAATGGTCAAAGACATTTATTTAGCTGTTTTTATCTTCACCTTCAAAAAGGATTAAGGTAGTATGTGTATATGCAGTTCAAGATAAAACGTTAGTGAAGAAATGGAAGCTAAGGATGTAAGGGCAGTAATGTAAAATGAAATATACCGAATGGTGAGACATTAAAAGTGTCCCCACTAAGGCTGATGTAAGATCCCACTTCTTGGTTATTGACCCAGGAGAGATGAAAGCATAGGTCATCAGAGTCACTTGTACACACGTGTTCACAGTGTACAAATAGTTATTTGAATTAGTCAAAAACTCCAAATAACTCAAATGACCATCAACAGGTGAATGAATAAGCAAATCATGATATATCATACTTTGAATACTACTTCGCGTGAAAAAGAAATGAGCTCCAGCCCAACCAGTGTGGCTCAGTGGTTGAGCATTGTAACCTATGAACCAGGAAGTCGGGGTTCAATTCCCAGTCAGGGCACATGCCTGGGTTTTGGGCTCTATCCCCAGTAGGTGGTGTGCAGGAGGCAGTCCATCAGTGATTCTCTCATCATTGATGATTCTCTCCCTTTCCTTCTCCCTTCCTCACTAAAATCAATAAAATATTTTTAAAAAATAGAAGAGGGATAAAATGAAGCAAACGGCAAAATGATGAAAACCATTGAATCCGAGGGATGATCATATGGGGGGTTGTGAAACTTTGCTTTCTACCTTTGCGTATGTTTGAAAACCTTTACTACAAGAAGGCCCTGTTGAGAGGTTTTTGTGGTGTTGGTCACATGGGCCAACTGTTACGGCCCCAGGTGCACTTCTGCTAATGCAAGCGTGTTTCTGTGCTCTCGGCTCAGAGCCTTTTCCCAGGCTTTACCTGTGGGCACAAGAACAGTCAGCGCAAGTGGAGGAGGAAAGCGGACGAAATGTCTGTGTTTCAATTTGTAGATCATGTGGCTTTACGTCACCCCCGTACTGGCTCTGTGATGATCGAAGCAATGACCGACATCTTCGAACAGCATGGAAATAAGTGGCACATCGCTGACTTTTTCACCAAAGTAAGTAAATCCCAAGGGTCTTTGTGCTTCCTTCACTCCAAAGCTAATGCACTTGATGAGGAGGTCATCAGGGCAAGATTGACCTTAGCCATGTGATCCGTGTTAGTGTTGCTGTTACTGGGCTCATTCACAACCTTTTCTAATTAGCTCTCTTTTCACATAAAAATGCCGGATTAGGAAGAAACTTACTCACCCCGGCTGGTGTCGCTCACTTGCACAGGGCGGTGCTTTCCGCAGCCCCTCACGTAGGGTCAGCTCTTTGGTGTCAGCATGTACATCAAAGGGTCGCAGGTTTGATCCCTGGTCCAGGTAGGGGCTCACATCAATGTTTCTCTCTCTCTCTCTCTCTCTCTCTCTCTCTCTCTCTTCCTCTTTCTCCTCCTCCTCCTCTTCTTCCTCCTCCTCCTCCCTCTCTCCTTTTTATTCTCTCTTTAAAAATCAATGGAGCCCTAACCGGTTTGGCTCAGTGGATAGAGCATTGGCCTGCGGACTAAAGGGTCCCAGGTTCGATTCCAGTCAAGGGCATATACCTGTGTTGGGGGCACATCCCCGGTGTGCAACCCACCAGAATATCAATAATGAAACAGAAATTATAAAAAAGAACCAAGTAGAAGTACTAAAGTTTAAAAGTGCAATAACTATGCCCTGACTGGTTTGGCTCAATAGATAGAGCGTCGGCCTGTGGATTCAAGGGTCCCAGGTTCAATTCCGGTCAAGGGCATGTACCTGGGTTGCAGCACATCCCCAGTAGGAGGTGTGCAGGAGGCAGCTGATCGATGTTTCTCTCTCATCGATGTTTCTAACTCTCTATCCCCCTCCCCTTCTCTCTGTAAAAAATAAATAAAATATATTTTTTAAAAAATCAATGGAAAAATATCCTGAAGTGAGGATTAACAAATAAATTAATTAAAATAAATGAAAGGAAAAAGAATAGATGAAAATGACTATTCAGAACCTGATGATAAATCACGGTAATTGGCTATTCTCCAAACTCTGGTTCCTGTGTAAGCTCTTGCTGACTAGACACTGGTGAAAAAAGTCCAGAAAGGAGGATGAGGTGGCCTTGCAGGTGACATGTGCTGACAGCCACCCCTGGAACTGTACAGCTGTTGGATACGTTGGGCATAACGCCCTCACATGGTTTCATCTCACCGTGAGTGCCAAGGCTCAGGACGGGTTCCTACCTGGCCTGATGTGGCCCAGGGGCAAGTTCAAGAGCGAGCCCAGGTCTGTGGGCCCCTCAGCCCGACACTCTTTCCATCTCACAGGACCGAGCGTGTGCTGGGACATCTCCCTGTGGTGATGTTTGCGTTGCGCTCCCAGGGGTCCGCATTCTGCTGCCTCCTCCTGTGGGGTTCCCTGCCTTGCAGGCTCGTGGACCGTCTGTGCTCTCTTCTCTTACAGGTGAATAACAAGGTGGTGCACACGGAATTTTTTCTGCGCGAGGAGCCAATAAAAGTATCGCTCGTCATGGAATCAACTCTAACTAGATTCCTGTACTTTTGACGTCGGGACGGTTTAAGAAATAAGGACTTCGTTATAGACTTTGTAAAGAACTGCGAGGCTTTGCAGCATAGGACAAATGAGTATCGTTTTGTCTTATTTTTGTCACTGGCTGTTATTTCTCTAATTTGTTTTGTATATGTACGTTGTTTTTCTAAGATTTAACTCTGCGTATTTGGAGTTTGTAAATAGACTTTTTTTTTACTGAATTTCTTACTTCCTTAGCTGTTGTGAAAACATGGGAGTCCAGCCCCGTGTGTGTATACTGTTCTTGCTGATCACCCACTCCCCTCCACTGTGAGTTTGGTACCTGTGTTGAGCCTCAATTCTTGGCCTACTATTCAGGGACTGCCTTTATGTGGTCTTTCCCGATTCTCATTTCCCCATGTTGTTGTCTGCAGCCAGGCTGATCTCCTTTTTGACTTCTAAGCCATCCTCAGGTCTGACCTTAGGTATCTTTACTTGTCCTGTGTCTTTGATGCTGTCATGTTTTCTCCCCCCACACATTTCTCTAGCTTCCTCCTCGTGTCTCAGTTCCTTTGAACTGCTGATTTCTGCCTGGAACACTCTGTTCCACCCCATAGGCAAGTCCCTTCTGCCCTTCTAAGTTTAGTCCAGGCATCCTTGCATAGGTATGCTCTCCACAGCCCCTCATGCTAGCTCAGCTCTTTTTAATATGCAGAGACCCTCTGCTTTCCTTCTGTAGCATTGAACACTACTGTACTTAAATGGCTGTGTTGTGGCTGTTAGTCCTCCCTCCATTCAGTTGCAAGCTCCAAGAGGCACAGGCCATGTGTCTTATTTATAACTGTGTTCCAGCTTCCATCTGTGCCTTAAGACAGAGAGAAGCCTTGTTTAGCAAATGACTGATCTGTCTTTTCGTTATTTTATCCATTCCTTAGACCTCGTGTCATTACCTCTGTGTCTATCTAGCCACCGGCTAGTCATCCCCACCTATGTGTCCCATGCCACTTTAAAAAAAAAAAAAAAAAAAAAAAAAAAAAAAAAAAAAAAAATATATATATATATATATATATATATATATATATATATATATATATATAATTGATTTCAGAGAGAAAGGGAGAGGGAGAAATAGAAACATCAACGATGAGAGAGAATCATTGATCAGCTGCCTCCTGCACGTCCCCCACTGGGGGTTGAGCCCACAACCCGGCCATGTGCCCTGACCTGGAATTAAACCTGACCTTCTGGTTCATAGGTCGATGCTCAACCATTGAGCCAGGCTTCATTGGCCACTTGAATCACTTGGAAGTTAAGCTGTTTCCTCTAAATCTCCCCTAAATGCCACCCATTGTTAATCCTTTGACTCCTCACTGCCTACAGAATATACTCTAGATTTTCTTAGACTATCCTAGGTCCTCTGCCAGGCCCTACCGACACTACTTGAGTGCCCTGTTTGTCCTAGTCTTGGCTATTCCAGATGATCTGCTGTTCCCTCCGTCATCCCCTCACCAAATTGGACTTGTGATTTGATGAATGCTGACTGAACACTCTCACTTTGTCATAGTTCACTCTCCTTTCCACCTGAAACACCCTCTCTTCTAACTGTGCTTCCTCCAAAATACATTCTCCAGGATGTCACTTGAGTCCCAACCCACTAAAAGGAAAATCTGAATGCAGACCAGTGTCTTCACAGTAACAAGCTGTGGATTGAGGATGGGTTTTCATTGTCATAATGTTCTCACTCCCTGTGTGACGTGGACTGTGTTTGGACCTCAGTTTCCCCATCTGTAGAAACGAAGATGTGGCCCAGCTGACTCAGAACTCCTCCCACTGGACCTCAGGGAACTTTGACTTCTCAGGGAACTTGCTCGTGAACGTCCTGCCGAGGTGACTGTTCCTAAACCCAAAGGTTCGAGGTGGCAGTTGCATCAGGCTTTTGGGCCTGCGGGAGAAGGCAGGTGGTCGGTGAGGAGGCTGTGAAGATTTGACGGGAGCGACCCAGGATTTCCAGGCCTATCTCCATTTCAGGGATAATTGTGTCCTTTTTGGTTAGTGTGATTTCTTAAGCTTACATACATGTGATTTAATTTTGTAACTTGGATTTTTGTATAGAACATTAAAATGTCTCCTTGGTTCATAAATAACCCCAGGTGAGCCTCTGCATTCATTGCATCTGTAGCATTTCCAGGCACAGGGGCCGCTTCCAGGGGGATGGCAGCACCTGAATTATCACCAGCTCTCACGTCCTGGGAGAGGTTAAGTGACCTGTCCAGAGTCACAGAAGATGGTACAGCTGGGTTCCAAAGCATGAGCTAACACAAGACACAGCGTGCAAAGTGACGGAGAAAAGTTATATGGATGAATGCTTGCAGTGGACAGAAGGGACCATACCATGTGACGGCATGAGAGCTTTGGAACAAAGGAGGGAAAGGGATTTTTGGGACATTGCTCAGGCCACTCCAGGTAAAGTGCACAGAGAGGACTAGCGGACAACTAGGTATCAGGCAAACAGGTGAAGAGGAGCGATAGGGAAGTCTGGTTAGAAAGGGTGGTGAGAAGATGGCCAAGATCAACTTGATGCCTGGGGCCAAGTAGATGTCCCATATTCTCCTAGCTACAAATCTCTTTGCCACCCAATGCCATGTGAAGTGTAGTCCACAATACTACGGTCCCTAGCACAATTTTATATTTGAAAAAAAAAAAAAATTCATTTCGTTTTTAAATACAAGTCCCAGAAACCAAAGTTTGGAAAAGGCTCTGAGATCTTTGTTCATCACAAGTGGGCATGAATAAAAAAATGATGGAGCCCTGACCGGTTTGGCTCAGTGGATAGAGCATCAGCCTGGGGACTGAAAGGTCCCAGGTTCGATTCCGGTCAAGGGCATGTACCTTGGTTGCGGGCATATCCCCAGTAGGGGGTGTGCAGGGGGCAGCTGATCGATGTTTCTCTCTCATCGATGTTTCTAACTCTCTATCCCTCTCCCTTCCTCTCTGTAAAAAATCAATAAAATATATATTTTTTAAAAAATGATGGAGATGCTTGTGCAGAGCCTGTGCAATGGAGCCACAGCCATTGGGCAGGTGCCTCTTAGGCTAGGGCTCCTCACCGGGACTGCCCATCACCACAGTGCATTTTTCATCTCAGGACTTTTCTCACTTCCTCCCCAAGAGTTTTCACCAAGCAGATCACTTGTCAAGGACAAAGTTAATTTTGTGGGGGAAGTGTTAGTGTCTATGAAGAAACAAACACATAAACATAATGACAGTACAACGTCCTGGCAGTTACAATGAAGGAAGGTATTCTTCAGACCCTGGTGTGCAGAGGAGGGAGCTGATGAGATGGTTTGGGAGTATCTGGAAGGCTCTCCAGAGTCCTTAACCACCAGCCACTGTTTTCATAAAAGCTACTCCTAAGTCTTCCCTTTTGTGAGAGCCAAAATGTCTCCAGATACTTAGTTTCTATGGAATCTGAAAGCCAGGCCTCTACCTTTACTCCTGTTCTATGCCAGTTTGGTTAAAAGCAGTGGGGTTTTATTTCAAATTATGAACAACTTACCACCCTCAAAAATTTAAAATATACTGAAAAATGAGGGGACAACCCCACCCACTTCCTGTACTTGTACATCTGTTCTCACCTTGGCTGCACATTAAAATGATCTCAGGAACTATTTTTTATTGTTTCATTTTTCAGGAGCTATTTTTTTAAAAAATCAGATTTTCTTGGTTTGGGTTGGGCATGTCTATAAGCTTGCAAGTGATTTTAAGTGCAGTCAGCGTTGAAACCTACTGTATACGTAATTATTAATAATTTGGCCATTTAAAATAAACTTTTAATGCGTTTCGGTTTTTTTAAGAATCACCCTCATCCTCTAATTCTCTTTTGTACCATAGAATTTTAATTATCTTTTTGAAATGGTTGTGTAGTATTGTATCGACAGAGTGAATTTTTAGCAACGAATCGATTGATGGATATTGCAATTCTGTATACCTCCCCCAGCCGCCTCCCAAAAAAGTTCTCATGCATGTGTGCATGCTTGTCCTTTTTATTTTTTCCCTTAAGGAAATTTTCCCTTAAGTGAACTTTCAGAATCTGCATTACGTACTTCTAAAATGTCCTCCGGAAAAGTGGCCATCGTTTCTGCAGCTTTTGCTCATCAAGCACTGACTGGTGGGCTGCACACTCCTTCCCACGCAGGGACGCGCCCCTTCGGGGAGGGAGCCGCTCACGTTCCCGGGTCAGGACGAAAGGCGCGAGCGGACGCTGGCGGCGTGGCTTCCGGCTCGCGACCCGGACCCGGATGGCGGCAGCACCGCCGAGAGCCGCGGACTTGGGGTCTCCACTGGGCGGCGGCGAGGGGCGGGGGGTGTCCCTAAGTCACGCTCCGCCCCGTTAGCACCAGGGCGCCCCTACCCGCCGCCCCGAGAGCCCGCGCCGCGCCGTCAGCCCGCCTCCCGGAAGGAGAAGTCCTGGGCCCGCCCCTTTTCCGCCCGGCTTTGGTTGTCATTGGCTGGCGGCGGGCTATATTAATACGTCATTTCCCCCCGCTCGGCCTTTCCGCGCTGCCCAGGGAGGGCTCCATACGGCGTTGTTCTCGGTGAGTCTCCTGGAGGGGTTCCCTGCGTCCCCCCCAGGGCCGCCTGAACCACCGTCTTGCACAGACGAGGGGCGCGATGACGGGGGGCGAGATCTGTACATGGGCGAGGCTGGGACGCTCGGCGCGCCCCGCATTCGTCCGGAGGCCCGCACGTGGCCGACTGGGCCCGCGGGCTCCCGCCATGCCCGCGGAGGTCGCGCTGGAGCCCAGGCTCGGGGCTGGGGTGCGGCCCGAGCTGCTCGTGGGCGCGGGTTCCGAAAGGGGGAGCGTGGGATGCACCGCGCTGCGGTCGCTTGGGACCCCCCAGGCTTTGGCTGGGAAACCAGAGGCCGAGGCTCCACCTTCCACCTGCTGCCGGGGCGCGTCGGTGTTTCCGTTTGGTGTTGATGGGCTCGCTCCGGGGGGGAGAGGTGAATTCCAACGTGCCCACCTGCAAGCTGCTTGAACGTAAACCTGTTGGTATCTCCACCTCCTCGGCTCCGCTTAAGTTCTCGAGTTTGCCTGTTCTCACATCTGATAGTTGTCTCTGCTCATCTGCACCTTGAGCTGAACTCCTAGGTGCCCGGGGGAGTGTTAAGTTTCAGCTCAATAGTTTCATTTAGTTTATCTCCGGCTGTTGGCCCATCTCCACACCACTCTCACCTCCGTGCGACTTGGTGCGGTTACGTGTGTAGCAAAGTCTGTACAATTGTGTCTCATCCCACCGGACCGTACGGTCCACTTAGAAGGTGGGCTAGATTCCACTTAAATATGAAGTTGCTTTGAGGCGTAATTAGGATGCACCTGCTCCCCTGCCCCCCTGGAATGAAAAGGGCGGAACGGTTAACTTTTTTTTGTTGGTTTTTCAGGTTCCCACGTAACTTAAAGGGAAACTTTTCACAATGTCCGGAGCCCTTGATGTCCTGCAAATGAAGGAGGAGGATGTCCTCAAATTCCTTGCGGCAGGAACCCACTTAGGTGGCACCAACCTTGACTTCCAAATGGAACAGTACATCTACAAAAGGAAAAGTGATGGTCAGTCATTGCTTTAGTGGTCCCTCCCCCCCCCTTTTTTTGCCATTCCACCTTTCAGGGCAAATTTTGACTCCTGCCCTCCTGATAAGTGCTGGGTGAAGTAATTTCTGCGTCTGCTTTGGAGGGCTCTTTACCAAGTAGTAACAGCAGATCTTTACACTGAGAACAGGTTTTAAAACTGTTTTGGCTGTGGTTGGAAGGAAAGGTTTCTGGGCTCCGCTGGAAAGGGGACATGGGATTTGAGTTGGGTCATGACAGTGTGAGAGGAGGTGATGAAACTCATGAGCTGAGTTTTCCCCTCCCATCGCACCTTATATTTCAAAGGTGCTGATGGAGGTTAGTTCAGCTAAATCCGGAGGAAAGTCGAGCAAGAGATGGGACTTAGCAATTTGGCTTGGGAGGTATAAGAAGAGGGAAGATGGTTTGTGACAAGAGTGTGGAAGGCATTACAGTGGGTAAAGCTTGGAGATGGAGCCACGGAGGCGTTTTGGCTCTGACAGAGTTGTAGCTTGAATTTGGTGTCAAGGCAGATGAAAGAGGAGTGAGAGGCCAGGCAGTGGGCAGCAACAACTAGGCATTAGTGCGGGGAAAGAAGGCCTGCTGAGTGAAGGCTGCACACTGTTAAAGCTCGGGGTGGAGGCCAGCCTTGGCCAATGAACTTCTGAGTGTCGGAGGTGTGCTACATTAACGGCAGGACTTTCGCTGACACCAGTAGAGCTTGCCTCTGTGACTGGAGTTGATAGTGCTCTCTGCCACATTCAGCCGTTTAGAAGAATGTCCGTTTGCAAAGCCAGGTCAAATGCTAACGCCTTCGCTGCCATTAGGCATCTACATCATCAATCTGAAGAGAACCTGGGAGAAGCTTCTGCTGGCAGCTCGTGCCATTGTTGCCATCGAAAACCCAGCTGACGTCAGTGTCATATCTTCCAGGAATACTGGCCAGGTTTGTGGAACAATAAGCTTGGGGTTGTTTGTTTGTTTGTTTGTTTGTTTTTTAATGCCCCTGACCGAAATTGAACATGGGACCCCTGAGCCCGCAGGCTGACGCTCTGTCCACTGAGCCAAACGCGTTAGGACAATATGCTTGGTTTTTATTTTTGAAAAAAAAAAAAACATTTAAGGATGTATGGGAGAGTATAAAAATAACCGGTGACTTCACTCTAGAAATGTTGAGCTGCTAATATGCAACATTTTCTGTGTATATTACTGTCAGGTAGCAAGTGTAATAGACAGTGTGTTGAGCTTTATTTTTCATGTCATGTATTTTCTTGTGCCACTAAATAATCAAGAAATGACCCTGATAAAGTGGCTCATGATAATGGTAGTCAAGTTTTATATATTTAGATGAAGTACTGGGTTAAAAGAAATTTTGTCAGCTGCAAAGTTTTCCAGAAAGGTTTCAACTCTCCCTCCGGGGAGCACAGTCCTGCTTTTCCCTTTTCCCATCCCTGCTCCTAAAGAAAAGGTGGTCTAAGTATGATGCTAGTCCTCTCATCCAAGTCTTCATAAGAAGCAAGACAAATGAAAGAGCTTTTTACATCACATTTCTAATTTAAAAAAGTGCTTGGCTTTGATTTGAATGGAACTTTTAAAATCATGGGAGAATCTGTTCATGTTTCATTGTTTAGCTTGACAATAAAACTAGTTCTCATTAACTCCCAGTGTGTTTCATGGGGGTAGAGGTAGTAGAGTTGGTTGTTCCCCAGAGACTGGCTTGTGACTGGATCCCTCCAGTTCTGTGCCTGTAGAAGAAAGCCTGCTGTGAAGTGAACTTAGTGAGCACTCATGCTTTCTTCAGTAAAAATTTCCTAAGCGTTTGTATTGATCTAGGAAATGTTGCTAGGTGTTTGGGATATAGCCGGAACAGTCAGAGCTGCCTTTTAGAAGGCAAACAGGAAATAAGCAGCTCTATAGAAGAAAAAGGTGAGGGAAGGTAAAGAAACCTGGGTGTCTCTGCTTGTGTAGGCTAGCTGTGACACCTTGACCAGAGCAGGAAGTGCTTACTGGTTATCAGCACTATCTATTGGTTAGTTTGATTTTATAACTCTGCTAGAGGCCCCTAGGTCTGGCAGGCGATCAGGCCCATCTCACCCAGTCCTCACTGGGTGCAAACAGGGACTGGAGGAGTGTGCACTGACCACCATAGCGCCTGGATGTTCAGTTGTAAGGGTCGCTTAGGCTTTTCTGTGTGTAGATGAGGAACCTGGAGGCATATGAGTAGTTAGCCCAAGCACTTACAAGGTTGCCCACGTGGGAAAATCAAGCAGCAGTGTGATGATACCCTCCGGGAGCCAGGGAGCCGCAGGTACCTGGGGGTGGGATATAGTGGGGGGGGTTTGTTGGTTTTCTTTTTTACTCTAGTTTTGTAAGTTTTTGTCGGGTAACATGGAGGACAGAAGAATTGCTGGAATTTGGTGCTTTCATTTTTGAGAAAGGGATGTTTGGGGGGTTCTGGCTAAATAGGCTGCTTCATGTGATAACAGAAGCCATCGCACATGTACTCTGAGGTTCCCCGTCTCTGGAGCACTGCTAACTCTTAGTTAATTCTTCAGCGAGCTGTGCTGAAGTTTGCTGCTGCCACTGGAGCCACTCCTATCGCCGGCCGCTTCACTCCTGGAACCTTCACCAACCAGATCCAGGCAGCTTTCCGGGAGCCAAGACTTCTGGTGGTTACTGACCCCAGGGCTGACCACCAGCCTCTCACAGAGGCGTCTTACGTTAACCTGCCCACCATCGCTCTGTGTAACACCGACTCTCCGCTGCGCTATGTGGACATTGCCATCCCTTGCAACAACAAGGTAACTGCTTTTCCATCTAAACTAGATCTTGAGGATGAGTGCTCCAGGGCTGGTTGGCATTCCTCTGCACATTGTTAGAGCTTGGAGTTGCGGCCACTGGCCACCCATTGACTCACAAGTGTAGGTAGTGTGCTACATGAGAGGCAAGACTTTTGCAAACGCCACAAGGGTCTCTGGCCCAATGAGTGGAGTTTGATAGTAATTCTTGCTACAAGTGTGAGTTGAGTGTATGAGAGCTTTAAAGATATGAAAACATTTGAAAAATGGTCTGCTTTCTCCAAATTTCTTGCTTTCGTTGGGCCTGTCAGGCATTACTCGGCTGTTTTCAGACCAGCCTGATGAATCCTGCTGTACTATCTATCCTTAAAAGGTGGGGTGCATATGGTTCAAGTTGGTCCAGTTTGCCTCTGGTCTCAAAACCCTGAGTCTCCTGAAGGTTTTTAATTAAATAACTAGTGTTCTGGCACTTGTCTTGGGATGTTTCATTTTGTTGCTGAGGATAGAAGCTTGACAGCATTACTTTTGTAAAATCTCAATCAAGGTTGAGAGCCACCGATAAACTGAACAATCTTAATCTTCCTTATTATAAGCACTTACACTAAGCCATGTCTGTTCTCTTGGTACCAGAACTTAGATGATAGGAGTTTGGGTTAGGTGGAATGGGAGGTACACACTGTTTGGGGTTGACCACGTGTCACTTCTATTTTTTTTTTAAAATTAATTTCAGAGAGGAAGTGAGAGGGAGAGAACTGGAAACATCAATGACGAGAGAGAATCATTGATGGGCGTGCACGGGGATCAAGTCTGCAAAAGTTGGGCATGTGCCCTCGAACCAGGACCTCCTGGTTTAGGGAGATGGTCAACCACGGAACCGCATCAGCCAGGCTCAAGTACCACTTACTAACATCGTGGCATTCTTGCAGGGGGCTCACTCAGTGGGTCTGATGTGGTGGATGCTGGCCCGGGAAGTACTGCGCATGCGCGGCACCATCTCCCGTGAGCACCCATGGGAAGTCATGCCTGATCTTTACTTCTACAGAGATCCTGAAGAGGTAAGCATCTTCCGCGAAGGCTGATGGCCACATAAGCAAATTGGGCACCTTGGTTTATACCTGCTGCAAGTAAAAGTTGTCAGTCCTACGGAGAAAAAAAAACAAAACAAAACAAAACTTTTTTTAACCAGATTGAAAAGGAAGAGCAGGCCGCTGCTGAGAAGGCTGTGACCAAGGAGGAGTTCCAGGGCGAATGGACGGCTCCTGCCCCCGAGTTCACTGCTGCTCAGCCCGAGGTTGCGGACTGGTCCGAAGGGGTGCAGGTGCCCTCCGTACCCATTCAGCAGTTCCCTACCGGTACGTGCGGTGAGGTCGCCACCGTGCGGCTACTTGGGCAAGGGGCGCGAACAGTGGACACGTTGGTTACCTGTTTTTACTTACGTAGACACATTTCTGTATTAGAATTAAGTATGCAAAGTTCTAACTTCGCAGTGAAGGTTTTTATATGTGTTACTTTAATTAATTTGTACTCAATAGGTGTAGCTGCTTAACAGATGCACATAGTGGAGGTATGGCTTAGTGCACGTCAGAACATCCAAGGGAAGTCATGCCACTTAATGACCAATTACCTCATGTGACGTGTGATCATATGCTTATCATTGGCTAAACATTGTTTACAAGGGGTGACTCTAGAGTTGAAAAATGTAGACTATAGTTGTAGATATATATTTATTATGTCAGCGAAATCGTGTTTTTTTTTCAACATAACCTATTCACTAAAATAAATAACAGTATGAATTAATAATAATCTGTTAATTATGAGCAAAACTTGGTTAAAAGGCCTTTTAAAATTAATAGGGTGTTAATTTTCACATGACACATGGACTGGAAATTTTACTCATTAAATCCAAGATCTGCAAAATCCATGGTTTACTGTATCCTGCTACACGTGCATCAAGCTGGTGGTTGGAACACCTGTTTTTAGTCTAACTTGAATGATCTCCATGGCCATATTAAAAAGTTCGTCCCAGTATTCATAGCTGTGTTAAGTAGATTGAATTCAGGTGCATTTGAACTGATCTGGCCGTGTTAAGACTTTGAAATGTGTGTCTGACAGAATGCAAGGCAGATTGCTAGTGCCGGGGAGGTGATAAAAAATG
>PVJC01042834.1:0-14776 GCA_004026665.1 Murina feae
ATATATATATATATATATATATATATATATATATATATATATATATATATATATATATATATATATATATCTCACAGGGCAGGACACATGGAATAGGCACCAAGGCAGAGGGTCATTCAACTCAACCATTAAAAGAGGATTGCGCACACAGAAAAAATTTTGCTCAAATACTTCTAATCAAGTTTTGTCCATGTTATTATTTCAGAACATTGGAAGTGTCAGTGTAGGAAAAAGTGTGGTTGAAGGAACATAAACTTTGGGCTATTAAAGGCCCAGCTTCAAGTTGACATTTATTAACCTTGTGGGTGGGTCTTTATAAGTTCTCTTTGAACCTCAGTCCTCTCATCTGTAAAATGGTGCAAATAAAAACAGCTTTCCTATTTGCTTCACAAGATGATTAGAAGGAAGAAAGAGCTAACAACCAATGGGAAAGTGGCTCATGAAACTGAAGTGGGATCCTGATGTTGGTAAAAATGATTTGCATGAGATGACTTGGGAGGTCTTTTATGCCTGGGTGTTGGGAAGTAGGTGGTAGAGCAGGATGAATTACTCTTTCCCAACAACAATAATAGTAATTGTTATTAGTTTATTGAGTGTTTACTATATGCCAGGCACTGTTCTGTTCTGATACACAAAATTACTTTATTCATGGAACATAATATGTTCCATTTTCAAATAAGGAAGTTGAAGCACAGAGTTTAAGAAGCTTGTTCAATGCCAGAAAGCTTTATAAATGGTAGAGTCAGGATTTGGAACCTGAGGAGTGGCTTCAAATCAGAACTCTTAACCACATGGAAAGGCCAGAATCCTAGAAAGAAGCTAGCTGATTCAACCTTTTGCTAACTCTGCACCCACTGTAAAAACTAACTTCAGATGTCGAAGTAGATTTCTCAGCCCAGTTTGTGGCCAGGACTAACAATGCTCCAATGCTATTTTTCTCTTTCTAGACTTGGGACTGAATTGAGAAGAGTAACCCAGGATTCCTTTAACAGATATTTACTGACGCATGCTGTACACTGGGCACTTTGCTGCCACCTGGGATAGGCAGGAGAGGATCCCCGAGAACAGCCTCTTGGAAGTAGCAGGGAGAAAGACCACTACAAATAGTCTCATTCAACATAAATGCTTTGATCTAAAATTCCAGAGTTTAAATATGATGACTAAATGACCAGCATAGTCAAAGATTACACAAGAAAAAATAAAAAATAAATCCATGTCATACTTACTTCACAGCCTTACTAAATAAAGATACTGTGTACATTCCCACTTGACTGGAATTTCTAACCATAAATGCTCCTTCTTTCCCCTGAAAAGGAAGGAAAATGAAAGAAACAGAAGACATTTTTGTTGTCCTTGAAAATGATTTTTTTTTCTGGTAGGCGGTAGGAAACTAGATGTTTTAGATTCACTTTATTTTTTATTTTGTATTTTTAAAAAATTTACCTTTATTGTTGAAAGTATTACAGATGTCCCCTTTGTTTGTCCCCCCCACCCCCACTGATACCCTGTCCATACCCACTCCTCCCAAACCTTCACCACTCTCTTGTCTGTGTCCATGGGCTATGCATATATACATATAAATTCCCTAGTTAATCTCTCCCCACCCTCACTTCCCCACCCCCACCTGCCCTCTGAAATTCATGTCTGTTCCATGGTTCTATGTCTCTGGATCTATTTTATTCATCATTTTGTTCATCAGTTTATTTTGTTCATCAGAGTCCACATATGAGTGAGATCATGTGATATTTATGTTTCTCTGACTGGCTTATTTCACTTAACATAATACTCTCCAGGTCCATCCATGCTGTTGCAAATGTAAGAGATGCTTCTCATAGATTCACTTTAAATCTCATTCATGGTACAGATTATTCAACAGTTGGTGCAGAAGGGGATCCACAGTGTAGCTTTCTTCCTTTCCTCATTCAGTTTCTTTACAGATCTACCCTGTGTGCTGCAACTTTTTCTTACCAGTTAACTTTGAATCCTCCCTGATAATTTTCTCTGTTTTATATTTATGTAAGCCTAATGTTTTAATCTTTCAGTAATAAAATTCAAAAGCACATATCATCATATCATACTCTTGAAAGTTTTAGAAAACCAAAGGTGTAGAACAAATCTTTTAGTTCTGTGCTCAACTTGTCTTTCTTAAGGACTTGCGTTAATTCTAAGCAAATCCACATTCAGAAAGAGTAGATAAAAAACTAAGAATGTGTCATAATACCAAGTTAGTGAAGTCCCCTCCCACATTGACTCTTGGCTGGGCCATGTGACTTGTTTTGGCCAATGGGACATTAGCAAACATGAAAAACACAGAGACTTGATAGTGCTTGCACTGAACGATAGGGCTCATCCTCTTCAACTATTGCCTTGAGATTACCATGCTGTAAGGAAGCTCAAATTAGCCACATGGAGAAGAACTATGACATCCAGGTTGATTATTTCAGCTAACCCCAACCCCCCAGTGACTGCATCCACATGAGTGACCCTATACCAAACCTGCATAAAAACTGCTAACCCAGCTGAATCACAGAATTATGAGAAATCATAAATGTTGTTGTTTCATTACATTTTGAAGTGGTTTATTACCCAGAAATATATAATGGGAACAGGGAAAGTGGTTATATGTGAAGGGCGTGGTAACCTATAGGCTGGACATGCAACACTATGATGATGTGACTGTCTAATTAGCACTAAGGTTTCTATAAGAAGTGCATTATTCTCTAGACCCAATAATAGAAAGAGATTCTTAGGTGCTATTTTAAAGACCATATTATTTACCTTTTGTCTCAGTAACTGTTCAGCTTGTGACCTGGAGATGTTACCTGCAAACCAGCTGCAATAGGAAAGAATTCAATATTTGACAGTTAGTAATGTTTAATTGCATAATTTGCCATTCAGCTTTCTAACCTGTGAATTGAGACATTGGCCTAGATCAGGGATTTCCAAACCTCGCTGCTCCAGAGAATCACCTGAGGAACTTTTCAGAAATACAGATTCCTGAATCTCCACCCCCCAATTATGATTCTGGGTAGGGCCTGCATATCTTTAATTTTAAGTGGACTGGCATTTAAGAACCTTTGGCCTCCTTCTAGGTGATATCTGAAATGCAATAGAAACATCTCTGTCTAGTTTTAGACAGAGAGAAATTTCAAAACTCACTCGTGGTCATCCAGGTTTTCCTCTTCTTCAGATGAACTTGACTCAGGGAATCCCCTTAAGAAAGGAATCAAAATGAATAAAAAAAAACACCAAGAAATAATCCAAATATCTAGCAGTACAATATCAAATCCCACCCTGCTTTCATCCATGTAAATCAGATGTAGAATATTAGGTCCCCCTTTTTGCAATTGGGAAGGTATCAGCAGAGTGAAGAGAGAGTGACTCAAAAACTGAGTTCATGCTCAGTTTAGTGAGGAAATGGCTGTTTGACACAAGAAGTCCCAGGAGGCTCCCAGGAATGTGGATTTCATTGTGTCTTTCAGAAAAGTGGGCTCATGAAATAGATGAAGATGCCTTCAGTGACAGCTGTAGTATAAAGTTGAAAAAAACCTCAGGTTGTATATAGAACTATTCTTCAATAAATAACTTTCGGTTATTTATTTTTCCTCCTGCTAGAGATGCCTGAGCCAGGGGTATTAGTGTTCATGTTAACATCAGTGTGCGTCACCAATGATGGAAGTGAAAAATCAGAGTGAGGGTAATGATAACCCACAAGTTATCAATTCAGACCAATTCAAGGTTTCAGAGAAGCAAACTATATAGATTTGAGGGGTTACTTTAAATGTAAAGTCTAGTTGCAAAATTACTGCAAATTTGGTTAGTTTTCCTGCAAATGAAAGCAAATCCCCAGTGTAAAGGACTATCTGAATTTGATGTACCATGATATCTTTGAGGTGCTGTGATTCACATTTTTTTCTCTTTGGTTGCTGCATGCAAAATCCTCACTGCTATAAAAAAAAGAGAGATACATTTCATAAATTTATATTTCTTTCTAAATGTTAAATGTAATTTTGTCAGATATGTTTTATCTTTATTAAACATTGCAACCCATGTGTTTCACTTGCTTTGGAAATTTAAGCTAATGAGTCATTTTCACATTTCTGTCCTTGCAGGGTTTCCAATACAAAGCAGTAGTTTGACAGAATTCATAGACAAAAGCAAATTGTTAAAAATGGCTCATAATAGCCCCAAATAATAGAAAATTTGGATTAATAAATCATCTTTACAGGGTTTGCCCTGCTTTTCTTATAGATAGATGCAAGCATTCTATCACATCCGTGTTTAAAATAGGTTATTTTTTCTTTGCTGTTGTGATTAGAATTAAAAGTCTTGAAAATACTTAACTTTTAACTCCATGTGGACACAGATGGAGATCAGCAAAATTTTTATCATCCTCTGCCATCCATCCTTTTCTCTTTCATTTTGGGTGTTGAGCAGAGCATGAGGATTTATTCAAGTTCAAAGTCTATTTTACTTGGAATGTAATACCTATTTCCTGTTTGCCTTCATATCCCAGGCTCTTATTCAAAAATCACACTTCAGAACTGCCAAGTTTTCTTAACAAGGAAATGCTCCTCTGGCTCCATTTCCAGGAGTGCCTCCCTCTCCACCTTCCCAAACACCCTTGCTCACTAGCATAGCTTTTTCACTTCATCTCTTCAGAAGAAAATTCATATTTAAAATGCTAAAAGTATAGTTAAATTTTTCCAACTAAAATTTTTTAATTAAAAAGTTTGTCCATGTAATGGATTGCTATATAGACCTTCAAAATAGTGAGGTAGGTTGCACAGCAATGTGAATGTATTGAACACTACTGAACTGTACACTTAAAAATGACTAAAATGGTAAATTCTGTTATGTTGTACCACAATTAAATTTTTTAAATTAAAAACTAAGTATATCTTCATGTATGCAAATGGGGAAAATGTCTAAGATGTTAGGTAAATGGAGGAAGTGGCAAAGAAGACTATGGTAAGAACCTCATTTTTAATTCTATATATATGGCAACGTGCATAGAAAACATTTTATAGGAATATACATAGAAGAATCTATAATATTTGAATGCTTTAATTAGAACATGGTTTATTTTACTACTCAGAAAAATAGAGTAAAAAGCAGCTCAGGCTAAGATAGTATGAATGACAGAAAGTCGGATGTACTTTATGAGTTGAGAATCACGACTGTATTTTTACAATTCAAGCTCCATGAAGACCTTTTAGCAATTATTATAATTCATTTATAGGTGATGTAGTGCTGCTCATGCTAAGAAGTGATTAATCAATCCTTTGTTCAGATAGCTAGTTTCCTGAAGTTCTAGGGGGAAACCTAGGGTTGGGACTATATCTTGGGTGCAAAAGATAAGGGTGGTATCAAAAAACTCAGTAACCAAGATAGTGTTTTAATAAAATATTTTTAAACCATGATGAACAAAATACCAACGTTTTAGAGAAAGCTAGGATCTGGCCATCTATGAGTTGGTAGCTCTGCAGCAACCCCATATGAATCAATAGTGTTGACTACTTATTTGAATACTGGTCAGTCAGTTTCATTGTACACCTCCCTCGATGAATCACTTAGGCCTCTGGCAGGAAGGGGACCTGGCACAAAGTTGACATGACATTCACCCGCCTTGAATCTGGGCTTATTGTCTGCTTATTGCCTCCTTCCAAGAACACTAGGTTTCGGGCAATAAATGTAACTCCTGTTCTCAGACACCAGCTGTAGATTAATATACTCGGATTCTATCTCCACTTTGGAATGAAAGCTATCATGACTTGTTATACTGAAGACAATAGCAAGAATACATTTATATCATTTCAAGTTCCATATAGCCCCTATGGCTGTATCATTGGTACAGGAGGCATTTGCTTTAGGTAAAAATGATGAAGATGGAAAGAATAAAACAATAAGAGGATAAGGGAGAAAACAAAAGAGATACATGGTGAGTCAGAGAGATTCTCTGCATGCTTTGTGGAGAAATACAAATACCAGTATCCTGGAGGGATGCTAATAACTGGCTGAGAAGATGTCAGACAGTGAACAGCATGATGGGGAGGAAGTATAAGGCAGCACATAAGGAAGGGTAGTCAATTGACCATTTCTCTATAGTCATCTTAAAATCCAATTTCACATTTAGTGAGCATCAAGTGTGGGGCTGATTGGTACTAAACCCCAGAGATATACACAGTTTAGGTATTATCTTCAAGGTAGTTTCAATTTTGGCTTTAGGTAGCCTTTTTTGGATTAAAAATATGAGGAAACTAATTACACCCTCAGGAAGCAAGCTTACAATGCTACTTATCATTTGGCCAGCGATGCCCAAGCACTTTACAAGTCAGCCCACTCTAAACTCTCTTCATATAAAGAACATAATTTAAATATTCTGAGTTCTGGAATGTGGGGTTATTAGGAGGGAAGGGCAAAGAAAGGAGATGGACTAAAATGCTCAAGTATTATTTAGATCATTAGATTGGATAGACTAAATGGAAATACTGTGCTGCTCAGTCCCAGTGAGGCCACTGCTTCTGGCTCAAACAGTGAACATTTTGTTACAAGACAACCGTATCTCAGCTAAGGCCTATGTGGTCCTTTGAGACTGAGGTCCAAGGCAGTGGTGTAATGTTTACTCTACCTGCTGGGCAACCAGCCTAAGAACTGAGGTTTACCTTTTCAGTTTTCTTACTTGCCACCAGTCAGGGCAATCTTCCCTTGGAACATACTGCATATTGACGTTTGGCTGGGAGTCATAGCTTTTCTTTGAGTCACTTTCATACTGCGCGAGAGTGACACTTGAAGATGGTTCATCCATTTTGAAAATAGGAACTGCTCGAGGAATCTTCAGCTTTGAAGAATAATATATGTTAATAGATCACAGTGAAGCACACTCACAGATTCATGTACCAGGAACTAACAACCAATGTATATCATATCTTAAATTAAAAATGAAGTAAAGAGTGAAGGAAGGAAGGAGAGAAGGATGGAGAGAGGAAAGAAGGGAGGGAAGGGGAAAAGAGAAAACAAAAGAACGAGAGAAAGAAATAGAGTGAAAGAAAAAAGAGGAAGGAAGGAAATAATATAACAGAAACTGTAAACTTTGCTGGTTGGAGCTTGTAGTGGTAGAATCATATTGAAAAGCTGTTTACAGAATCTACTAAAGCTGAACATGCACATATCCTATGATCTAGAAAGTCTATATACATATCCAACAAGAAAATCAAAAGACATGTAAAAGAATGCTCATAGTAGAATTATTTAAGTTAGCTAAAACTGGAAATTACCTAATTTTTACCAGGATAAAATTTTAACGATGTTGTGGTTGTAATAGGCTAAATAATGTTCCCTCAAAGATGTTCATGTCCTGGTCCCTGGGACCTGTGAATATGTTACCTTACATGGTAAGAGGACTTTGTAATTGTGATTAATTTAGGGATTTTGTAGTGGGGAGATTATCCTAGATTATTGGGATAGGTCCAATATAATCAAAAGGGCCCTTATAAGAGGAAGACAGGAAAGTCAGAGATTAAAGAGAAAATGTGTGTATGGAAGCCGAGATCAGAGAGGAAAGAAGATGCTACCCTACTGGCATTGGATATGGGAGAACGGTTCAGGAATCAAGGAACACAGGTAGCCTCTAGAACCTGGAATAGATTTTCCCCTAAAATCTCCAGAAGGAACACAACTGTGTGGACCCATTTTAGACTTCTGATCTTCAGAACTACAAAAGAGTAATTTTATGTTGCTTAAAGTCACTAAATTTGTGGTAATTTGTTTCAACAGCAATAAGAAACTAATACAGTGAGTTCTGGCAAGTGTTCTCAGTGGTTAGAGTGTCAGCCCATGCATCAAAGGGCTGCCAGTTTGATTCCCAGTCAAGGGCACATATCTGAGTTGCAGGATCCCTTGCACACACCCCCAGCCCCAGTTTGGGGCTCGTTTGAAAGGCAACTAATCTGTGTGTCTCAACTCCATCTCTCTCTCTCTCTCTCTCTCTCTCTCTCTCTCTCTCTCTCTCTCTCTCTCTCTCTCTCTCCCTCACCCACCCCTCAGGTGAGGATTAACAACAAAAAAGAAACTAATACAGTGGCATATTCACACACTGGAATTCTATATGGCAATGAGAATAAATTATAACCACATGATAAAAAATGAGAAAAATCTAATAAATTGAAGAAAAGACAGACAATAAACGACTATATGATTCCACTTATATAAAGGTTCTAAGCAGGCAAATAGTCTAAATGCTATAAATCAGGCTAGTGATCACTCTTGACGGAATGTACTAACTGAAAGGAAGTATGAGGGCACCCTTAGGGCTCTGTGATCTGTTTCTTAATGTGAATGTGGGTTATAAAGATGTGTTCAGTTTGTAAAAATTTATCAAACTGAACATATTTAGAACTTGCATACTTTCCTATGTGCATGTTATACTTCAATTAGGAATTTACTATATATATATATATATATATATATATATATATATATATATATATACACACTCTGAATTTTTATTTTTCCACACTGTATTTCACTTTTTTCTCCTAGAGAGTAACATCCTAGAAATTTTAGTTATGTAGTGTACTGCAATTTATGAGTTTGGGGTGGTTATCTTCAAAGATAAATGCAGTGGAAAGTTCCCTAATCAGAAATCTAAACAGAATAGCTAGAAAGCAAATTTTAATTTTCATCAGCTCAGTAAGTCCTCTCCTGAATACTCTGATAAAAAACAAAACAAAGGAAAACATACTTTTCACAATACTCTCTCTGCTCCCTGATCCCTTAGGGCAGCTTATAATCAAAACAAACCTTGGTCACTGATTTGCCTGACGGATAATTTGCCACATGTTTCCCAAAGAATTCCTTGCCCTAGACTAGATGCAATGGTGTCTGGCTCCTAAATTATACTTTGCTCTTGGTTGTGTTTAAAACAAACTTTATTGGAGTATAATTTACATACCATAACATTCACTTTTTAATTCAGTGACTTTTAGTAAATTTATCAAGTTGGGCAACTATCACTACAACCCAGTCTGAGCACATTGCTATCACCTCTGTAAGACCCCTAGTGGCCATTTATAGGCCATCCTCATTCCCATCCTGGCCTCAGGCAACCACTAATTGACCTCTGTCTCTATAAACTTGTGTAGTCTGGACATTGCTCTTAGTGTTTCACAAGGCCATAATTTTTAAGCTTCAGGACTGGAGCATGCATCTAAGACAAAACAGCAATGTCACTGATAAGAAAAAACACACTCAAACCTTAATAATTGTATTAGTTTCCTGAGGACTGCCATAACAAATTAGTATATATTTGGTGGGTTAAAGCAATAATCTGTCATAATTGTGGAGGTTAGAAGTCCAAAATCAAGGCTTCAGCATGACCCTGCTCCCTTGAAAAGCTCTAGGAGAGAGACTTTGCTTGCCTCTTTCAGCTTCTGGTGGTTCTAGACATTTTTTGCCTTGTGGCAGCATGACTTCAATATCTGCCTAAGTCTTTAAATGGCCGCCTTCTCTATGTCCTCTCATCTTGTAAGGATAGCAGCTGTTGGATTTATGGACCATCCTAATCCAGTATTATCTCATCTTGGTCCTTAATTACATCTGCAAATAACCTGTTTAGGTCACAATCTGATATTCTGGGTGAACATAAAATCTGGAGGACACAATTCAACCTACTATAATAAAGTATTTATTTTTGTCCTTCATGTTGGTTCACAAAAATTATATTGTTTTTACTTAGAAAGATAGAAGTAGTGTGTGTGAATGTGCACAACTGAAAATAAGTATCCAAGACACCATAGAGCTGATGGGTGAGTGGAGATGCTCCCTTAATTTCAGGTGAGCTTCCAGAGAATCACTGGGAGGCCATTTTATGTCTCTCTTGGCATTTGAGGAGACTGATGACCACCTGGGGAAACTAAAAGCAGGAGACTATGGCTATGAACTCAAGAAAGCAGAGCACAAGGAGAGCAGCAACCTGTATTGAGAGAGCAAACTGCATATAGTTTCACTAAGTAAAGCACCCAAGGTTTTGTTTGTTTTTCTGGAGGCCAACTTCACCCATAGAAGAGGGTTAGCTGGAAGCCATCTTGAAAACTGCTCAAAATTGACCCAGCAGAAAAGTTGGGGGCTAAAATCCCAAGAGCTAAGAGTCAAGACATTTACTCAGTCATAAAACTACATGTTCCCAGTGGGAAACCCTTAAAAGTCTCCCATAAGATAAAGAATTGGCATTGGAAAAGCCACCACTACCAAAGCATGATGGGACCAACCATATATAACTGTCTCTTTTTCAGTAGACCTGCTCTTCCTGGGCCCCAACTCTGAAAAGGTCAGAAATCTCAGCCTCTCTATGAGCCTTTCCCTAAAGCAGGCCGTCCTCTGATGCAGACTTGAGCTAGGTGAGGGAGAAAAGTTTTAACTTGGAAAGATGTTCGAAGTTGTATGATTATAGCATTGGATGGGACAATTAGAGGCTATTCTCATGATTACTGGTAATTAGGAAAATTTATATTACCTGAGAGTGACTAGAAGAAAGCCCACTGAGTGGCTTTGAGAGGATAATGGAGAGAAAGAATTATGTTGTTTTCTGCTAGTGCACTATGTGGTCCCATTCCTTCACCAGATTTACATGAGGCAGTCTTGGCATGCTAGTGGTAGTTCAGGAATGATAGCTAGTAACAGCTGCCTGTTATATGTGATGCTATCTCCCACATGCACTGTTTTAGTGACTATTTATATGCTTACAGGTTAGGAAAAGGCCCTGTTATTAAATATAAAAATACAAAATGATAAATGGTTCTGTATTTGAATTTATTATTTGATGTTGCCATTGCTATTGATGATGGTTCAGTTTCTCTCTCTTTGTTGGCAGTTTGAAGGAAACCCATATTTTCTAGTCTTGAGTAAGGCAACTCTTGATTTATTTACTATATCCTGATCATGAGAAAAATTAAATGTTGACTTACCATTCTGTCTGGGAAGGTGGGAACTCTTAGTTTCTCTTCCTTTGTTGCAATGTGCAAATTAGCATCTGAAAAATAGAATCAAGTAATATCAGAAGTAACTTTAAATAAAACAAAGAAAAACATCTAATGTTATGATTCAAAAGAATTAGCTTATGTAAGAAATACCGCAGATTACATAAATTTAGACACAACATCTTGAGTTATTGTTGCTTTCCTGTATAACACCCAAATAAAACACTACTCCTCCACCATCATAAGTATCCTCCCAAAATAGATAAAAGAATCAAGTTCCTCTAAATCCTAAAAACTATTTATTTACACTAAATTTCCGCCTTCCTAAGCATATATCTAATTGCTTAGGAAGGACCTATGACCCTAGGATTCAGAATTCACGTCTGATTCATCTTTAATTGACTCACACAATATGCTTATAAATAGCTGATTTATAAATGAACAAACCTGTTTTATTCATTTTTCTGTTCTTATGATAATTGTTAATTTCTCTTTATACCCACACATATAGGTAGATATCCAGGCAGTGAGTGTGAAGCCATTATATGCCTTATAAATGGGGTGGTCATATGGTTTACTGACCAAACTGGAACATTCCTGACTGTGATAGGTAGGCTTTTAATACAATTATACCAGGTCACCAGCTGCAGAATGAGACTGTCATCCCAAACAAACTGGGGTGTATGGTAAACTTTTTCCTAGGACACGTACCCTGGAAAGAGGGTGGACCAGGGCATTTTGGAGACAGAAGGAAGCAAAGACACTCAATTGATTCCTTTCTGTGCCCAGGGGACTTTCCTATAACTCAGCAAAGGAGTCAAGAGAGTAAATTACACGTGGGCAGGTAGACAATATTACAGCTGCTTGTGAGACAGAATACTTCTATATTCTGCAGTTTCTTCAGAGGCTGGGAAAGAGCCTGTGGCACCTAGAACACATGGCAGGTGGCATCCAGCTGGAGCTTAGGAAGATAATCCAAAGGCAATGCTTTCTCTGGCCTTTCTCCTGATCTTCCCCTGGGAGTTAGGGCAAGGTCAGAGTTGGAATCTGTCCTGCTGGGTCAGACCATGGACAGAATAATTGGGGGAAATGATGAATGCTATAAGGAGACATTATTATTCAGTCCCTCACAGTGGAGGGAAAATCCACATACAGTAAATTCTGAGTAGTTCATTAAATCACTATAATTCAAGATTATAAAGGGCAATGTGATCTCATTAAGATTAATAAATGTTCATTGTGTAGTCTAATTGAAATGGAAAACACAATGCATATTTATTCACTGATTTTGTTGTAAAATGACCAGCAGTAACATTAACATGATTGTCAGGTGTCAATACTGTTATGAAGTGAATGTGGATAACATTTCATATGTCTGTGTGTGTGTTACAGTTTATGAAGTTTTATCACACAGCAGATCTCATTCAATTCTTTAAAGTCATTGTAATCCAAGCAAATTTTGTTCAGGCTGCTAAAGCTTTTTATTTATGACAACTTCATGTCATTAAACAATGGTAAACTAAAATATATAACACTGTCTCATGTAAGTCTCCTGGTGAAGGAATGGGACTCAAGGGTGCAAGAAGAAAGTAACATAATTCTCTCTCCTTTATCCCTTCAAAACACTCCGTGGGCCTTCTTTTCTGTCCCCAGATAAAGTCTCAGGTAGATTTCTCTAGGAATATAACTCTGGATAGAATCCTTTACTACCTCTTCTGATGTTATTATGAAATCAACAAACATGTAGAGGATGGCAAACCACTTTAAATATATATCTTAAAACTTGGCCATCCATCATTGTGTTATATATAGTGATTAAAAGTTTTACTAAAATTTTATCCATTGACATATTTTTAAAAGAATGTTTTTTTTCAGTTTGTGATTTAATTTATGAACCTTCTTGATATATTCACCATGTTCTACCTATTTGGAGTTAATCTTAAACCAGGAAGAATTATAGGAGGGAATAAACAGCTTGATTTATTATTCAAATTAAAAAAAATATTTCTCATGGAGTAAAAGAATGACAGATGTTAATATTGTTATTATTTTAATAAACATTACTCAGTTGACCCTAGAATTAGACTTCATTTGCCAGATAGCATCTGTGAGGCTGAAATTTCGTGATGCCCACCAATATAGCACACCTTGTTTTCCTGAACTGGCAAGCTGTTTTGGCTGTGGCAGCTTTGCCTAATGGAGCACCATCTACCCAGGGTCCACCCAACAGAGGGGTCACCTTACATGCTTCCCAGAGAGTGCATCCCGGGGCCGCTTTGCAACTCTGCTGGCAGCATAGGAACTTCCCGTCCACGAAGAACCCACTGTGGTACTTGATCAGCAGGTGGGGGTTGCCCCTTATCTCTGGGGAGCAGGCAGGAAGAAAACACATTCAGTAAGTGCTGTTATCAAAGAACAATGAAAACATCATTTTTGCCAGCAACCAGGGTAAGAGCAAATGGTTCCCAAAGGATATGTCTTTCACTTAGAAGTTAAAAAGCCCAAAAGAAAAATCTAATCATGTGTGTAGTAAGAACAACTCAATAACTATATCAATCTTTAAAAAAAGAAACTAGTGGAAAATGCATATACAGATCAACTGGGTGTTAGGGTTTTAGAAATGCATTCATAAAGGAAGTAAGTATGTTATAACACATGCATGTTGTGCTCTTGTAGCAGGAAGAGGCTGAAGGGTAGGACTAGATATTAGCAAAAAGAAAAAAAAAGGTTATAATAAGCATATACATCCCCCCACTTCTTATTTTGAAGTATTTCAAATATACAGAAAAGTAGCAGACTAGTACAATGAATGTCCGTATACCCTTTACGCAGATTTAATTTTTAACCATTTGCCACATTTGCGCGCTCTCTCTCTCTCTATATCTATATCTATATCTATATCTATATCTATATCTATATCTATAGATATAGATAGATATAGATATATCTATCTATATCTATAGATCTATCTATCTATATCTATCTATCTATATATCTATATCTATATATCTATATCTATATAGATATATCTATATATCTATATTATAACTATATCTATAGATATTATATATAATATCTATCTATATATATTTATACTAGGGGCCCAGTGCACAAAAATTTGTGCACTCGGGGTGGAGGGAGTCCCTCAGCCCGGCCTGTGCCCTCTTACAGTCTGGGACCCCTCAGTGGATGTCCTATGATGGCCCCAGTCTGCCAGGCGCCTTCTGTGTGTGTGTGTGTGTGTGTGTGTGTGTGTGTGTGTGTGTGTGGCCACTGGGGACCTGCCCCCAGCTGCATCTGAGGCTCGGAGCAGTCCTCCTGTGTGTGTCTACCTGCTGGGGACCTGCCACCAGGTACACTGTGGAGGCTCATGGTCAGGCCAGCCTTTTCCTGCTCCCTGATCCCCGGAAGGGACCTGGGAAGCCACCAAGCAGGCCGCCAACTCTTTCCCACTCACCCGTCCACTGCTGCCTTCCTTTCCCACTTCCCGGTGCCGCCAAGGGGTCTGGGGAGCTGCCAAGCAGGACCCCGGCCCCTGCAGCCTTGCTTTCCCGCTCCACGATGCCCCGCAAAGGGCCTGGGAAGCCCACCAAGCACTGATCCCCCCGCTGCCTCTTTCCCACTCCCCAGCCCGCCACCTTGCTTTCCCACTTCCTGGTGCCCTGCAAGGGGCCTGGGAAGCCCACCAAGCAGGCCGCCGACCCCCTGCCACCTCTTACCCGCTCCCCAGCCCGCCACCTTGCTTTCCCACTTCCTGGTGCCCTGGTGCCACTTCCAACTGCCAGCATAGGCAGGCAGTT
>PVJC01042835.1:0-14768 GCA_004026665.1 Murina feae
GTGCGCGCGCCTCCGTACCTCTGTACTTTGCTTCCGCTGCTGCTCTGAGTCTCAGACTCTTCTCTGGTTGTAGGATTTTCACTCAGCCAGCCGTCCTGCTGGTGCGAGTGGTGTCCGTGTGTTCTTTTCGCGGTTTTTCTGGAATAGTTGTTCACAGCTGCATATGCGGTGTCTACCCTATGCCGCCATCTTGTTTCTCTAGGCTTTCTTTTTTTTAAAATATATTTTTATTGATTTTTTACAGAGAGGAAGGGAGAGGGATATAGAGTTGGAAACATCGATGAGAAAGAAACATCGATCAGTTGCCTCCTGCACAAGCCCCACTGGAGATGTGCCCGCAACCAAGGTACATGCCCTTGACCGGAATCGAACCTGGGACCCTTCAGTCGGCAGGCCAATGCTCTATCCACTGAGCCAAACCGGCTAGGGCAAGGCTTTCTTTTAAAGTAAGTAAGGGTGATCATTCGGAAAAGTTTAATAAATGTTTAGCTCCCAAAGAGAATTTTTGGTAAATTCCTCTGATATATAACTTTTCTGTAACAGAATGAAACTAAAACAAAACTAGAACAAAGGTGTAGGCAGCTAATAGCAAGGACAGCTTCTGACATTCTTTGCTCTTTGTAGTTCTAAAACAGGCTTTTTCTTTCCTGTTAAAACTTTGCGGTATGGAAGTGCCCTTAATATGAGGAGAGAGATTACTTGTAGAAAAATAACATTCTCTGGTACAAAATATAGTTAGATCATAAGTAATGACTGGGGAACCAGTGTTTTCTAGTCCCTTTTGGCTATGCTTATAAATGGCATAACAAGCTTAACCATGAGTGTTTAAATTAAGCAACTTGCTCACCTGCTGCACTGGGCCTCTGGCCCAGCAACCAGGCAGCAGGGGCCATACTGATTGGTTGTGCCACATAGAGATAGGGTCTTACTTGGTTTGCAATAGAGATACATGGTCTTCACTCCTTTATAGATAAGCCAGACTTCTTTTCTTAAAAAATATATATTTTTATTTTAAATTTTTTAATATATTTTTGTTGATTTCCAAAAGTAAGGGAGAGAGAGAGAGATAAAAACATCAATGATGAGAGAGAATCATTGATGGGCTGTCCTCCTGCATGCCCCGCACTGGGGAATCAAGCCCGCAACCCAGGCATGTGCCCTGACCAGAAATGGAACCGTGACCTCCTGGTTCATAGGTGGACATTCAACCACTGAGTCATGCTGGCTGGGCCAGACTTCTTTTATGTAAAATATCTTAATAATGTGGAAATTGGTTTTTTTATTAAAATGGGGCTTTGCATAGGGATTATTACTTCAGATATGTTGAGAACATGTGGCGGTTTCCAATATTCTTAACAACCAAGAAGGGAAGATCACCAACCAATCATGACAGGAAAAGAGGTGGCCACCATAGTTTGGACAAGAACTCGAGTTTCTCCTTGCTGTTCCCAAACATACTACAACTACCCGCACCATTCACTCCTTCCCGTTAGGAGCCACACATCCACCCAGGAGCAGGACCACCCTCACAGCTTCCCAGCTCTCACATGGAAAGGAAGCAGAGCAGATATTTCTAAATGTTGTCCCAGGGTGCTATGTGACCACCGACAGGTCACAATGTACTTAGCTCTGAGAACAGAAGGCCAAAAGAAAAAAAGGGGGCAAGGTGAGGTGTGGTATCTTACTCACACTCCCACTCTTCTCCCTTCACTGCGACGTTCTCTACACCAGGAGGAGAAAGGGAGCTGCCGGAGAGATTACGGGTGTGCACAAGCGTGTCTCAGCTCCTAGATTTTTAAGAAGGTTTTCACCCATTTGAATGGATGCCATCAGCAAACCCTACATCAGTAGCTGCTCTGTAGCCTGCACCAGCTCTCTGTCACTGTGGCTGTCTTGGCAGGAGCTCTGGTGGGTTTGGCCAGGATGCCGAGCCAGAGAGACATGCTGGAGGTCAGAGCTGAGTTTGGTAGCATGCTGGCTCCTGGCTTTTTGTCCTCAGTTATGTCTGAGCGCACAACCCCTAACACAAAAACCAGGACTGTGTCATTTCAAAATAAACACTTCAGATTTATTGTAGCATTTATTGAATACACTTCCCTTTTGTTGAGAAAACTTGTTTGACTTTAAGAAGTCTTCTAGCAGATTCAAATGGGGAAATAGACACAGACCCATTGGTGTTACGCAGGGCTGTAGGAAATACACAGTTCTGCTTTGCTTAGAAAATCTCTTAGATCAAGAGAAAGATGGGTATTCAAGATTCTATCGTGGTGTGTTGGACTGGTTTTTAGTCTGGAAAAAAGCATCTACAGCCTGTTAAACTAAAGTAACTACTTTTGCTTATAAGTATAGCCTGCTTTTTTTGTAAAGTACAGTGACAAAACCCAAACAATAATGATCAAAACACTGACTTCACATGGAATTTTTACAATTTTTAATGAAGCAATTTGTGCAAACACTTTTTTCTTCTTCAACATTAGACAGGGGAAAAAAAAAACAACAAAAAACCAACGGCCACACTTGGGTGCCTGGTGTTAACATAGACAACGCTTTCTCATTGCAACCACATTTCAAAGCAGTAGAGTGCAGGGGCAGTGGTCTGGCCCTTAGGATTCCTCAGGGTTGCTTGAGTGCAAATCTCGCATATATGATTCAATTATATTAGGAGGGACACCTTGCAAGAGGAGCCTGCAGAAGGAAAGTCCACCTGGAGAGGACAAAAAGGAAAAGGCAAAGTCAAAACCGTCTACGTGAAAAATCGCTGAAACAATACCCCTGGACTAGCTGCCTGGAAATGTGTCTAATTATGTTCCAGTTAATTGCAAAGATTCAGTCGGTCCCTACTCAGAAATCTTCTCCTGGGTTTAGTATATTTAGACTTTAAAGCACTCAACATCTAGAAGGAAAAGCAAGTTCTGGCTAGATCCCTAGAAATCCTTTGTTTCCTGCTATTATTCAATCTTAATTTAATTTCCTAACTGGTTGCAAAATACTTGTCACTCTTTGAGAGGTTTTGGGATTCTCTACAGATGATTTAAGTGCTCTGACTTATTGGCAGAATAAATGCATACCATGTTATGAATCGGCAGGAAGAACTGTTTCCAGTTTATTTCTGTTCTTTTTAATTAAGCACCAAATTCTGACTCAAATACATTAGAGAAGAAAAAGGAGACGATTCCTTTAAACTTGGCTACTTATACATTGTCAAGAGTGAAACAACTTGGAAAAAATTGTTTTTGGTTTGTTAATCTTCACCCAAGGATATTTTTTTGCACTGATACTTTTTTAGAGAGAGTGGAAGCAAGAGGAAGAGACAGAGAGAGAAACATTGATGTGAGAGAGACACATCGATTGGTTGCCTCTTGCACAAGCCCTGACCAGGGCAGGGATCAAGCCCTCAAACAAAATACGAGCCCTTGACCAGAATCAAACCTGTGACCCTTAAGTCTGAGGGCTCATGCTTTAACCACTGAGCAAATCTGGCCAGGGCTCACATTGGAATATTTTGTTGAAAATAGTAAAACTTATCCAATACCTTCTGAAGGTCAGAGAAATACCTACTAATATTTCATACTTACCTTTCATGTTTCTGAATTATATCTAAAAAAATAAAGAGTACCCTTCATGAGAGAACCCATGAAACCATACAATTCATGGTCCTTTGGAGAAGTACTTCACTACTTGCTAATAAATTCACGTCCAGACAAAAACAGCATGCCATATGAACATTCTTAAACTTCTTTAGTGCAAATTTGGGAAAGTCATTCTCCTTTTTAAAAAAAGACTGCAAGTCACATATCGGTAGAAATGATGCCACTTTTGTACATGTCCATTCCTTGATGCAAAGAGTTCAGAAAGCTTGGGTATCACTCGTTTTCATCCACATTAAATGCTTTAATTCATGCTCTACCACATTCATGTCAATGGGAGATTGTTGTGCTGAATAAGTACCAGTTGTTAATTTCCAGATACTAAAATACAAGTTAAAAACTACAAAGTTAGATGTTTTAAATAGTCTATTTTCATTGGACTACATAATGAAAATCATGCCATACTCCACAAGCTCTGTATGACTTATGACAGCATAAGCTTCATATGCCAAATCCATATGAAAGCTTACCTTAGATGATAATACACATTCAAAAATCCTTACTGTGCTACAACTAAGGAAAAGAGAGAGAAAGAGAGAGAAAGAGAGAGAAAGAGAAGTTGTGAGCATTAATAAAGTGCTAAAACCAGAGTTGAGTACTTGTTGGATGAAATTATGGTCAAGATTATGATGAGGTGATTTCATTAATCCTTAGTCATGTGAAAGATGTAGGAACATAGAAGCACATGGAATGAAGGGCAGGGATCCAGTCACTTCAAAAGGATCATTAATATGTAAAACACTTATTAATATGCACAACCACTTTGCCTAAACAGATGGCAAAGCCAATTGGATTGTACAGTGAATATTTATGGTAAGAACTTCCAAACCATTAGCTTAAAAAAAATCCTACAACATATATATATTGTGTTTTTCAACAAAAGAAAAACATAGGTGATGAACAAAGTATTAGTGTACATATATATATGTTGACATTCTAAAAGGCAAAATTATCAAGTAGATATTAATATCAGACTAGTGTATTCTATAATATGTATTCTGAAATGATTCCAAATGTGACTAATCTATATAAACACAAGGCTTAAACAAACAGCCTAGAAAGTGACTATATGTATAATCTACAAAACTTTTAAGCAACAGCCCTAATTCTTTCCTCCTTTGAAAGCTGACATTACCTCTGGGAATTCAGAGAGCACATATGATAAACTCAGGCATAGATCTACATTATTAGAGTTTACATCAAGTTTCTTTCCCATCCCCAAAGAACTTCTTAATCCACTCTTCCAAATGGGGGAGAATCATACATATATTATTGGACTCATTTAATGTTTAATACATTTAATAATGGGACCTAGAATTTTCTCCCCATTTAAGTTAGTGAGGATATGAAATACTTTTGGTCCCATGAAAATATTTAAAATGTCCAACAGAAAATGGGTTACAGATACCCTACTGGTGAATTTTTCAGGGGAAAGTCTTAACTATGAACGTTTCTAAATATTGGATCTGTTTTTATTTGTGACCTTTCCCTATCAAAAATTCTCAGAAGACTTTTTCTACAGCTTAAGCAATTTAAAAAGATTCAGTTTTCTAAATTTCAACATGTATCTAAGGAAACCACCCTGGATACTATCTTAAAGGGAGATTATATCTCTTTACATGTGAAAAAATATAATTATTACAGAAGTGTCATTGGTTCCCATGTGTTGATAATCTGACATCTAAAATATGGTATCTTCAAATGTGGCCTTCTGGCTTTATTTACCAGGGGGACCTGAGCTATGGTACTTAGTTTTCTGACAAAACTTAGTTCCTAATTACTGAATAACCTTGAATAATTTGGCCTTCCTAGTTCATGGCATAAACACTGTATGCCATGAGCTGCTAAAAAAATATAATGAGAAGCAAATGAGAAAGTCAAGCTTTACATGCAAAGTGCGATTTTCATGTAAGAGGAATGGAACAGGAAGTAGAAATATCCGGAGCGATATGAATTTTTTAAACCTGTTGCTGCCCCTCCAGGAACAGTGGTTCTCCAGGGGAAAATACTCGTTGATATATCACTGTAGAATTAGAATATTTGTACCAATATTTATTTGTTCTCAGTTCACATATTTACCTTTATTTTTACAGCTTAACTTGATTCAAGTCACCTATTACCGGATAACAATCTGACGATAAACAACCTTGGCTTTACTTTTGGGACCCAAAAGTTTTACCAATATGTTGCAGTTGATATTTTACTATGAATGTATGTACTAAAATACATTGTTGTTATTATTAAATTCAATTATCGTATAATTCACTATGCAATGACATAAAAAATATATCATCTATATATACATAACATTATTATCTTTTAGGAAGGACTCCAAATGTTGAACCATTTATGAAATCATTAGCAACATTCAATTATTTTAAAAAAATGCAGAAGTTGCACTAGGCTTTTGTTTTTATTTTTATTTTTGGATGCTGAAATGTAACTACCAACAGTACCTTGGAATTATTAAGCCTAAGCGTTTAGAAACCAGATGCATTGCAACTGAAACCATAATCTGCATTTAAAGCTAATAAAAACTAAAAAGTAATGTTTACATTTGTAAACAATCTCAAGAGTAAGCTTTAAAATTTTTCTAAGGATGTTATGTTTTAAACTTGTTTTTTTCTCTCTCACTCAATTATGAATCTATTGTACCATAAATACCACAGGACTAACAGAGATCAGAAGAGAAAGAATAATATATTTTTTAAAAAGTTACGAAAGGAATTTTTTCAATAAGTTTCTTAACAATTTTATAATACATTTAGGACTAAAAAACTTTTTTTTAAACATAAGTACTCTAAGCATTTACTATGTTTTTCCAAAAAAATAGATATTATAAGATTATCTTTCTGACTTTTAGATAATAATTTCTTCATTATAGAGAGGTAGAGAAAAGACTTTGGCTGTCACAGAAAGGCAAGGTAATACAATACAAATGAGAGAAAAGATATTAGAATTATGTCACCTATTATCTCATGATGTCCCAAAGTAGGTTTTGATTGATAAGAAAACCACTTGAATATACAAATTATACTCAATTAATATGAAAACTGATTAAGACAACAAGTTAAGCTGAAACTTTTCTACCACATCAATCCTTATATGTTTTCTTGATTTACATTGGAAGAAAACTAGTATAAATGAAATATACACCTGTAGGAAGTTCTCTAGTGAGATTTTAAAAACAACTAGTTAAAATATGTAGATGCTGTATCGTACATAAGTAATAGTCTACACTAAATTAGCAAACTTACCCATATGTATTGAAAGTTTCACAAAATAGTAAACTAATTTAAAATAGTGTAAATTTCTATATTTAGATAAGTTTTTGCCCCAGCCTTCAATTTATGGATGGACTACATCACCAAAATAATACCCTCTTGACTTCATTTATTCTCACCATGCTGTACACATACCAGCATAATTAATATTGCTTTAGTTAACAAGAACTGCAAGAGTTTAAGATAAGTCTACTTAACAAGTCAAACTTCCCAAATAAATCAAGAGTGAATGCAAGGTGTAAAAATGTATTCTCTACCCCACTTCTCTTGCCCCTTCTTCCTCCACCCCAGAACATTTTGGCAGACAATTTGGATTTTGCAGTAAGCACAATAATTAAATGGTTTTCTTTCGTTTTATTCTACACCCGAGGTCTTGGATGTCATACCTTTCACCTCCAGTTTGCATTCGACTTCCACTGTCCCTAGGTTATTGACTGCTTTGCAGCAGTAAGTGCCTCCGTCATAGGAGCTGGGCTTGCGGATCTCCAGCGTACAGACCCCTTGGTTGCTGAACATCCTGTATCTTGGGTCATCCTCAATAGCAACTTTGTTTTTCATCCAGGTTATTTTGGGCTGAAATTAATATTGAAGTAAATTAGGTCAAAACATACCTGTACTTAGCATATTAATAGGCCATCAAAGCAGTGACCAATTTTAAAGCATAGCTTAGAGAGGACACCTAAAAAGAATCCATTGCTATTAATTTGAGCACAGTTTCTCTCAAATTAACCTAAACTTAGTGCTTGGCAAGAGAGCAAATGAGCAGTTCTTTTTCCTTCCTTCCTTCCTTCCTTCCTTCCTTCCTTCCTTCCTTCCTTCCTTCCTTCCTTCCTTCCTTCCTTCCTTCCTTTCTTTCTTTCTTTCTTTCTTTCTTTCTTTCTCTCTCTCTCTCTCTCTCTCTCTCTCTCTCTCTCTCTCTCTCTCTCTCTCTCTCTTTCTTTCTTTCTTTCTTTCTTTCTTTCTTTCTTTTTTACATTGTACTAGGCTAGAATGGACCACCTCAGTAGCTTCTGAGGCGAATACCTTTCTATCACCACAATAAATTCAGCAAACCTGGTTCCCCTCACTTCTGCAACATCATGCAGAGTTAGTGATCAAGTTTGCACTACATGAACAGTTCTGAGGAAGTAAGCCAGGTTTGTTCACAGGACAGCTCTGGAGCAATCTTCCCAAAAGGATTCAATTGCATTTCAATTTGATCTACAGTTCCATGCGGTTAACTTATCCAAGAGATTATATATTGCTGGCCATTTTTCAGAGAATCCTCATAAGGTGTCATAACCATGGAATTTCCTCACTTCATTTTCCTGATATCTTTTTCTAATTATCTGTGGGCTACTTATGCCTCCTCACTATTTAATCTATCCTTTGACATCTGTTTTCATCATCTGGTGGCAATGGATCTTCTCCAACCAGGTAATTCAAGATCTATCATAACCTAATCACCCAGGGAGGTGAGTCCATTCTCCTTGACCCCTGAACTATATCTAACATCACTGACCTCCCACTCCTTATTCATATTTTCCCTTCCTTATGTAAGTGTGCAGCCTCCTCATTCCCTCTTCTACCTCTTATATGATTTTGCTTTTTCAGACCTTAGAGATGGCCCTTCTCTTTCTCCTTCACACTGTTCTTTCTTCCTTCCACCTTCCAAGTGGAAGTATTCACTGAGGCTCACTTGGTCCTGGGCTTTTTCCTCATTACCCTCTTTCCTCAATGGTACTCCTTTCTAATCACTCCAAAGGGATGGATTATACCTCCCACCTGCCCCCATGCCTGGGGACTCCTAAACTGAGGGTCACAGCCTTGGCCTTTGTCTAAATTCCAGTGAATTTCTCCTCTGCCTACTGATCATTCCTACTTGGATGGACCAACATCACTTCCAATTAAACACAAATTCAGCATCTCCCTCCTATCCTCGATTTGGCTTCTCTCTGACTTTCCTATTTCTGTTCATGGTACATGTGGAAAAAATACCACTGTTTGCAATTTTTCAAATTCTAGGGCTCCTTCCCTCAGTCCCACCCAGATCAGTATCTCCAAGGGCAACATTCATTAACTGGTTGTTCTTTTCAAATGCCAACAACATGAAACCTTCAAACCTTTCTCTCTTCTGTCAGATGTGATTTCTCCCTTCCAAGTACTCTGTACCCTTAATATAGCACACTTTAAATTCTGCCTTGCATTATAGTATCATTATTTGTCTTAACCTATTTGAGAAAACTTGATGAATCAATATTTCCACCTAATTTTTCAGGTGAAACAATATTACTTCCATCTCCTCACCTCTCAGTTCTTTTTAAAATAGGTGATTTGGTTTTTCTTTAGAATGAATCCCTTATCTGGTAAAGAAATGTAAACATTTTTTTTACTGCTTAAATAGTGTACCTAATTTTCCAACAATACCACCCTCCAACCCCAGAATAAGACACATTTAGTAGCTGGTGGGTCCGTTTGTATTCCTACTTATATTTACAGCGTGGCAAATACAAAAGGGAGAGTTTCAGGTTAACTCTTAAATTTAACTAATGTGTTTAAAAAAACTAACAAACATGGTACCTTGGGGTTTCCTCTCACACTGCAGTTCAGAGTGGCATTGTATCCAGCTACAGCGTAGGTGTTGACCAAAGGCTGAGTGAACATGGGCGCCTCTGTGAAATCGAAGTCTTCATACACTGGATTTTTGTAGACTTTACCTTAAAAACAAGCATTAGAAAAACTCAAATTGGCTTGAGATTATATTATTCTTGGCATACTTTACTCGCCATGAAAAATTCCCTGAACTTTGAAAAACATGTAAAAACACAAGTGAACACCACACAGCATTCATTCTGGAGAGGACACATATCCCACAGGAGGCAGAGTGGTCATCTGAAACGGAAACAAATGTTGAGAAGAACTTGGTGTCAGAGTATTTTGATCAATAGCGTGTTTTACTGTGACAGTGATGAGGAAATGAAATGATAGGCATGGAATTCAGCTTCACCCATTTCATGGGTCTCATGTGTAGCTACTTTGAAGGTGTCTAAGAACAGAAGTAACCCAAGCTCAGTAAGTCAACATCTACTTTTTCCTATCCTTGTGAACTTAGGCATTTATATACCTACTGCCCAGAAGTTGGAATGAATTACAGCTTATATTTTAAAAAATGCATTAATAATATAATTTTCCTCTAAAAATTTTACTTTTAAATTTATTATTGGGCATTTTTACCATAATTTAAAAATATGTGTTTATAATTTTCTTATTTCCTTTCACCGCATTTCTTTTTCTTTCAGTCTCCTCTAGTTACTGAAAACCAGTCTCCAGATATCTAGTTGTGAAATTGTGACTTATAATAAGAAACATACATTTGGTCTTTATCCCCATTTCTGGCACAGAGCTCCTAAAACCCTTGAAATTTCCTAAGCAAGGAGACTTATAAAGGTGTCTTTTGTTATGTTAATAAGGTAGCATTTCTCACACACACACACTGCCACCTAGGGACTGGTTGCCAAAGGAACCAACCTTGTGATTAGTGGGTTGGAACTTTTAGTCCCGTCCCAGACCTCCAAGGAGAAGAGAGGGTCTGGCGATTTAATCAACCTTGGCTGTGTAATGAAGCCTCCCTAAAAACCAAAATGGACATGTTTGTAGAGCTTCCGGACTGGTGAACACTGGGAGATTCTAGGAGAGTGATGGCGCTCTGAGAGCTTGGAAACTCCGTGCCCATTCCCCATCCTTTGCCTATGCCCCCCTTCCATCTGGATGTTCCTGAGTTGTAATCTTTTCTATTAAACCAGTGATACAGCAGATAGAATGTTCTCTGAGTTCTGTGAGCTACTCTAGGAAGTTAATCAAACCTAAGTTAATCAAACCTAATTGGAACCTCTATGAGAAGCAAGGAGACAGCTTGGACTTGCAATTGGCATTTGAAGTGGGAGGAAGGGACATTCTTGTGGGACTGAGCCTGGAACCTTTGGGATCTGATGCTGGGTGATGTCAGAATGGAGTGGAATTGTGGGGCATCCAGCTGGTGTCTAAGACTTGTTTGGTGTCAGAGAAACTCCCCCAAACCTCCACTAACTGGAATTGAGAGCCCCCTCTATCAGCCCACTACCAGCTCACCATCCTTGGCGATCACAGCGCTCTCTTTAGTCATTGTTGCATTCTCACTGAGGCCACACATGTTTTCAGCAAAGACCCGGAAGTAGTATTCATTGCCTATGACTAGTTCAGTAATGGTGGCATGGGTTCGGTGATAGTGCTCAATGACAGTGAACCATTCCTGAAAGAAAAACAATTTGAGGAAAATCACCTAAAAATACACAACTATTCCAACTGTTTATTAGAATAAATATCAGGGATGTTTCATTCACTAAAAGAAAAAATAGCACTAATTTTTATGTTGAGAGCAATAACTATGAATATTTACTTTATTTAATACTTTATAATTGATTTATACTTGACTGTATAATTTAATCTTCACTTATACATTAGAATCATATATCCTAGATTCAACTACTACCTTTATACTTTTCTCATAACTGTACAGTCTGTCATCTATCAATGTACTTGTCTACTTACCTACCTTTTATGTAACAAAATATAATTATAACATTTTATTGCCAACATATCTATTCTGAGGAAGAGATGATGCTAAATCACCAGAGAAAAATTAAAATTGTTCAGCAAATTTGCCTAATATTATCAACACAAGTTCTTTTAGGTCTTTGCTCAGATCTTACCTCCTCCCTAACTATTTAGCCTTCTATTGATCTACTTAGGCCATCACTCTGTCACCTTAATCTAGAGACGTTTTCTTCACAGCACTTGCTACCTTAAATTATCCTATATAATAAAAGCCTAATATGCTAAGTGTCTAGTCATTCATTCAACCAACCAAAGTGTAATATGCTAATGATATGCTAAGGCCACTCAACCGCTTGCTATGAGGTGCACTGACCACCAGGAGGCAGACACTCCAACTGGTAGGTTAGCTTGTTGGTGGGGTCTGGCCTATCAGGACTAAGCAAAACAAGCCAGATACACCCTGGAGCCCTCCCATGGTCCTTTCCTGGCTGACCCGTGTCCCTCTCTGGCCCCAATTGTGCACCAGTGGAGTCCCTCAGTCTGGTCTGCATCCTTTCACAATCCAGGACCCCTTGGTGGATGTCAAAGAGCTGATTTCGGCCTGATCCCGCAGGTCAGGCCAAGGGATCCCACCGGTGCATGAATTCGTGCACTGGGCCTGTAGTATATTTACTGTTTGACTTATTTATTCTCTACCCCACCCACCACTGATATGAAAAAGTCAGGATGTTAAAGACAGACGTTTATTCTCTCTCCTTGTATTCCTAGTGCCTATCACAATACCTGGCACATAGTAGGTACCTTGCACAAAATAAATGTTTATTAAATACTATAATGGATAGATGAATGAATGAAAAGCTAAACTTTTTTTTTTCATTTTTTCCCCCTCACCATACCAAAAAATATAGTAGTCTCAAAATTTATCTGGCAACCCATGGTACCACATATGTTTGGGACCACTAATTGAGAAAATACACTTGCTAACAAAAACATTCATAAAGGAAATAATTTTTCTTACAATTTTTAGAGGCCATAGTTATATATGTACTTTGCATATTTTAAGACAAATGTATTTATGCCCTTTTTTTTTATAGACAAAGCACTTTATACAAACCTTTATTCCAACATTTATCATATTGTTTTGTCATTTGGTTTTATGTTTTTCTTATTGCCTAGACTGTGAGTGTGCTAAGAATAGAGGCTGTCCTCTCTTCCTCCCTCCTATTTCTTTTCTCCAGTAGCTAGAAGTGTGCTCAACCCATAGTAAATTACTGAATGAATAAATGACTGAATAAATAAATACACAGGTGGGCAAAAGTAGGTTTACAGTTATTCCTATGAAAGATAATACAATACTTAAGAAATAATACAAGACTAAACTTTGTCACAACTGTAAATTTACTTTTGCCTACTCTTGCATGTTGGCACAGATAATGAAAACAATGTTTATGGAAGGTATGAAAGACTATAGGAATTTAAGTGAAGAATAGCATCTGTAGCCACAACAAGGCAATGATGCAGTGATCTCTGGGTAGTGCACTGGGCAGAGTGAATATTTTGGAATCCATAGGTCCACCCCTGCTGAAATGCAACAGAAACACAGGAGTGTAGGGGTTAGAGACCATCCCCTGTCACTAGGCAGACCTAAGACATATGAAGCATCAGGAAAGTCCTGGCTCATCTAAACTTGACTAGGTATCTAAGAAAACAAATATTGAGCAAGTCTGATGGGGATGGAAGAATGGAGGGACCACCTGAAGGAAATGTGATACCTCTGGACCCACTGCCAGTGTCTAAGCCACAGTCCAGAGGAGAGCCCTCAGTGTTAAGGAAATTCAAGACATGCAGTACTTCACTTGCAAAGTCATCCATTGATCCAGCTCTCAAGCTGCCCATGTTTAGCTAAAAGATGTTGCTTTAAATGACACTTTTTGTCACATAACACCCATCCAGATGGGGGAGGGGGGAGACCTGCTAGAAATAGTTTATGAAAAGGCGGGGCTTGAAGTCCATTCCTATTACTTAAATGGCCCTTCCAAACTCCCCTCCCTTGCTCTTTTAACCCTATGTAATTTCATAAGCTATGTCCTTACTGCTATCTACTCGTGTAAATATTTGAAGACTTCTTATTGGGGGTGGGAAGAGGTAGAAGATGGCAGAGGGGGCAATAAATGGTAATGGAAGGAGACTTGACTTTGAGTGTTGAACACACAATACAATATACAGATGATATATTATAGAATTGTCCACCTGAAACCTATATAATTTTATCAACCAATTTCATCCCAATAAATTCAATAAAATATTATTTTAAAAGAGTTTTTATTAATATCTTTCAGTATGATGTTTTATTCTTTCTATGAAAGTGAAAAATGGTTCTATGCCATTGTATGTCCAAATTTTCATTTAATCCTTCATTCACTTACAGGCAGGTTGTAATGGATGGATTCAGATTCAGGAAGACTGACACTCTAACATTTAAAATCTAGTCATTTCAAGAAAGTCATTTATACTTTCTGAGGCTCAGTTTCCTCACCTATAAAATATGAATAATAGTAATTCATACTCCAACTGAGTTTCTTCTTTTTTAAAAAACTATATTTTTATTGATTTCAGAGAGGAAGGGAGAGGGAGAGAGAGAGAGAAACATCAATGATGAGAGAGAGTCATTGATTGGCTGCTTCCTGCATGCCCCCAACTGGGGACCTAGCCCACAACTTGGGCATGTGTGTGACTGGGAATTGAACTGTGACCTCTTGGTTCATAGGTCAATGCTCAACACTGAGCCATACTGGCAGGGCTGGGTTTCTTCTTGAGCACCCTAAGCTTTTTCCTTCCTCAGGACCTTTGCACATGCTGTTCCCTTTGGAGTCTTTCTTTTCTAACTAGCAACCATGCTGTTCAACATTTATTTTATAAGGCAAGAGTTGCATGAGTGTAAATCTGAGTCAGAATCCAGAGTAAATATTTGTTGAACAATTCTATATATATAAAAGTCTAAGTGACCGGCTGACTGGCCATTAGCTATGATGCACACTGACCACCAGGAGGCAGATGCTCAACGCAGGAACTGCCAGCTGTGGTCACTTGGCAGTGGCAGTTCTTGAGTGATGCACCTGGAACCAGAGAAGAGTGAGCTTGGTTCCAGGGTGCGTCATCTGAGAACTGCCCTCTCACAATCTGGAACCCCTCGGGGGATGTTGGAGAGCTGGTTTTGCCCCATCTCACAGGCCAGGCCAAGGGACCTCACCAGGGCACTAATCTG
>PVJC01042836.1:0-14767 GCA_004026665.1 Murina feae
ACTGCTCCGAGCCTCAGATGCGGCTGGGGGCAGGTCCCCAGTGGTCACACACACACTCATACACACACAAGGTGCCTGGCAGACTGGGGCCATCATAGGACATCCACTGAGGGGTCCCAGACTGTCAGAGGGCACAGGCCGGGCTGAAGGACTCCCTCCACCCCGAGTGCACAAATTTTTGTGCACCGGGCCCCTAGTATATTATAATCATAATTCTCTTCTGGGTGCAGAAGTCAGGACTTAGGGTTGTCTGTAAAAACAGTCTTTGCCCTGTGCATTCTTGGAATTGGCAATATTTGGGACAAAATGCTGATAATAATAATATATTCCTTAGGGAAGCAAGAGAAGCACAGCAGTGCCTCTGGAGTCAAGCCTGTTTGAATCCAGATCCTAGCTCTACCACTTCCTGGCTGGATGAACTTACCTGACTCTGCTTACCCTCCTCCAACTTCAGAGAATTCACATGAGATCAAAAAACAAAACAAAACTGTATTTTAATATAGCATTGTCAGTGATAAACCATGTACCCACATAGGCACTGGAAGACTGAAAAATTCAATGTAAAATAGCCTGTGGCTAAGAACAGCGGATCTGTACTGTTTTTATGTAAAAGGCATATACAATGGGTATTTCCTTACATTCTTCTATATTAGTCTCACATTGACCCCTCTAAGAGATAAGAAAGGCATGTTATACTCTATGACTTTAAAATGAAAAAACTATAATAAATGCAAAAGCACTTTTAAAAATATAAAGTCTCCAACATATGACACCATCACCAATTAGACTCTGAAATGCAAACCTGATGATGTCACTGCATGGATTAAAAATCTCCCAGCTGTTCCCCACCACGTCAGTATAAATAGTCCAATCTCCTCAGTATTGCACACAAGCACCTTCATAGTGTCTGCCATCCCGAACCCCACGCTTTAGCTACACATCCTCCCTATCTTCGTTCCTGTAGTTGCCAGCCCTCTGAAACAGCTTTCCCTTTCACCCTAATTCCATCAGGCTCTTTAAATCTCACCTCAAGTGGCACTTCCCCCTCAGAAACCTTTCATGGAAGCCCCCATGCCTGCCCTCCTCTATCCAAGTTAATTAGACTGTCCTCTGGGTTCTTTTACTATGAGGTCCTTCCAGCCATTACACCGCATCTCTCACACCGTGTTTAACTACCAGTATATCCATCCTATATAATGAAAGGCTAATACGTAAATCAACCTAGCAGCAGAACAACCAGTCACTATGAGGTGCACTGACCTCCAGGAAGCGGGCCTAAGCAGTCAGACATCCCCTGAGTGCTCCTGGACTGCAGGAGGGCACAGGCCAGGCTGAGGGAGGCCCCCCCTACCCCCCCACCCAGTGCATGAATTTCATGCACTGGGTCTCTAGTTTATCATATTAGACTAGGACTTCTTAAAAGGCAGAACTGTGTGCTTTTCTTCATTTTATTCCAGAGGCCCAATAAATATTTATAAAATATGAGTGAATGAAGGCACTCCACAGATCATCTGGTCTTTTTTTTTTTTTTTTTTTTTGGCTCTAGACATTTTCATATTCAATTCTATTGTTATGCCCTTAAAAATCAAAAAATATTGAACTTGTAAATCCTTTATTACTGAGTAATGAACACTATGGACATCCTCATACATGTCAGAACCTCACCCCATCTCTTACTAGGGATGAATTTCAGAGATAAGGTGAGCTTTAGGCAGAGTATGAAACTGTCTAATAAGATTAGAAATCAAAATCTATTTTTTTCATCTTTACTGTTGAAAGTATTACAGATGTCTCCTCTGCCCCTCCCCCACTCACTCCTTCCACCTCACTTCCTTCCCCTCCCCAGGCCTTCCCTGCACTATTGCCTGTCCGTGGGCTATGCATATACACATATAAGCTCATTGATTAATCTCTTCCCACTCCCCCCCCCCCGCCCACAACTCCCAGAAGTGGAAATATTAACAATAGGTTTTCGGACTATCCTCAGTACCAAATTCCCTCAGAAGGCCTGTTCCCTGATCCTCACACTGGGTGGTCAGTGGCAAATTTCACACATAATATATCTGAATTTCATATTTTAGCCACAGATATTTATGAACTGGCCTCCAAGTCTATGTTCCATGTATGCTTATTGATTATGACTTGTGTAGCAAATAGCATGTTACCAATATTTATTTTAAACAAAGTAGTACACTTCCATACCAGGGCTGTTTCTTCTGTTTGTTGTTTCATTTTGTTGCATTCTGTTGCCAATTAATATAATCTTGAAAGTATGTCACTCTGAGGTCTCAAATGCAGCAACTACCACTAACTTCGTAGCTACCCCACAAATCACTCTACAAACATTTTACCAAAAAAAATAAGACATGGCCCCTGCCCTCATGGAGTCTATAGTCTATCAGCATCAGTGTCTGCTTGTCCAAGACATCCCGAGTTCTTTTGCACTTTGCACAAACACTTCAAGTTACTTCCACCAGCTTCGCTTGGCTTTCTGCCGGGCCATCTCCCTCAGTTTACATACTCTCATTCTCCAGACACACACCTTCATGGTTATCCTTTCAAATCCCCTTCTTTCGATGCCTAAATCAAAATATCCACCTCTGCCGCCACAAGCAAAACTCAAGCCAGAAGCCACCTTCTACCTTCCATAAAAAATGTACGGAATACAGGCCTCCCATTCCCACACCCAGGCTTTGCACAAAGCCCCCAACAACTTTGCTCCCCACCCTCCTTTCCCGTCTTCCCTTTCTGCTGAGCCAAACATCTGTCACCAGCACTGTCCCTCCTGGTGCCTCCGTCCTGCTGGGGGGCAGGCCGGGGGTGTCTCAACAGGGCAAGAAGTCAGGCCGCCTCGGTGACTAAACACCTTTGGGTACTCCTGATGGGCACTCAGAGCCAGGTCTGCCCCAGCTCCCCAACCCACCCCTGCTCACTCTCCCTTAGCTCTCAGTCTCTCTGTCCTCCATCCTGCCTCCTCCCTCCCTTGCTCTACTCCAAAAGCCTGGGCGAGACCAGCCAGCATCTCACAAGGGAAGCCAGAAGAAGCTCAGGCTGTTGCCCCAGAAACCCAGAACAGAGAATGGCTGGCTGGGCGCTGTTTGTTTTTCCCTGTAATCAGAAAATCCCACTGGGGGGACTCTAGGGAGACTCTCAGTTGCCAGGGTGGCTGGGATCCTGGCTAGTCCCCTATAGCCCCCTCAGAGGAAGATAAAGTACCAACTTTGCATTATAGAAGGAAGCAAAGCAAGCTGGGCGGGAGCGGGCCCAGAGCTGAGAGTAAGGGGATGGGGAGGAAAGGGGGGCTGACCTGCTGGGTGCAGAAGCCAATATGGAGAAACATGGGGCCTTTGGCCTTTGCAAGAGGGCCCCAAGAACATACTGCATCCTACCCCGTAACCATTTCCAAGAGGAAAAAAGAAAATATTGAAGGAAGGAAGGGCAACCACCCCAGGAAGCAACTTTCCTGCACAGAACACACACACAAACCACACGGGCCCTGCAGGTGGGAGGATTGAATTCCAAGCTCTTCTCAGCTTTCAACGAGGTAAAATGAGCCCTCACTTCTGGTTGGACTTTTACGGCCAGTGCAAGGGAACACCGGTTAACAGGACAGAAACATTGGCACCTCCCATACATTAATTAATCAGGAATGCATGACGGCTAAATCCTCTGAAGCTCCTACATGATGCTCAGGGAGATGCTACACTAAAAACAAAGAAAGAAAGAAATGGCATCTGAGTTGCCAGAATACCCTCTGCATCCTGGGTACCAAACAGCGGGACTCTACCCCGGTTAAATCTGCGTAGCTCAGTGCTCCTGGGCAAAGACGAAAATGAAGGCTCTCACCACTGCCAGCAAACACACTAGTGATTGCTGGAGTTCATACTGTACTTTGAGGTTGTCACGGTGGTTACTGCATGTAAATAGGAAAGTTTAATGCAGAGGTGTGTAAATAGCTCCTTGCATTTCAAAGGCATCGATTCATCCAGCCAGAAGACTGGGCCAAACAGCTTAGTCACCAGCAGGCAGGGCAAATCGCTTCATCGATAAATCGGGGCATAAAGTAAATATGGTCATCTTCCTCCCCCACCCTTGAGCACCAATTTGTGCTCCGTATCTGAGAGCTGATGCACTGGGCACCCTCCCAACCATCACCACCCCCGCCACCCTCCCTGGAGCTGATCGGTGAATTTCCGCAACTCTCCTCCCAGCTCCATCCCTTCAACCGTGCCCTTACCTGCTATCCTAAGCACGGCCCGCTCGGCGGGGTCCAGCACCGAACCCCCATGAATCTTTCTCTTCGATCTCTCGTGTTTAGGCAAATTCCAGGGTAAGGTGTCTCCGGGAGCTGGAGATGCAGAGCCAGATTTCTGGCTGAAATCATCCTCATCGGAAAAATCCGCAGAGGAAGACATGGAGCAGCGGTAGGACGCGTTCCCGGAACTCTGGGGAGGATGACACAGAAAAAAAAGCATTAACTGCAAAGCACTCACACACGCTCCCGGATTTCAACAATGTCCCTGCCCCCAAGCCGAGTCCGGCATCCTGCACCCCCCTCAGTGCTGAGGGGACACACAGACAAGATGTGAAAGCCCAGGCTCACCATCTTTTCCTGGCCACAACTCCAACAGCACAAACAATCCCCGGGCAGCTCCAGTACACGGAAGACTTGCACAGAAGTGTGTGGCCTGCAGTCTGGCCACCAGCTCACCAGTGACTGGCCCAACAATGAAGCCCGAATCAACAGCCTTCCCGTGGCAAATCTATAGTATCTGGCTCCCCCACCAGGACGGGAGAAACATTTTCCATGACTAGACTGCTGGTTAATTCATTAAGGCAACTAACTCGAAGTTTCAAAAACAAAGCACAAATGCAGGATGTGGCGTCCCGATTCCTGTCCGCCTCAGGTCGCCCTACCGCTGGAGTCTCCTTTCCGGCCAGTCTGGAGCCCCTGTGCCCTCTATTGGATTTTCTTCATTGAAGTGGAGCAGGTTACCAGAAAAGAGCAGGGAGGGGGGGGAGGGCCGATTCTGAGAAGAGCCTTTTCTTAAGACTGGGAGAGCACAAAAAGACTGTTTACAGAAGCCTGAGGCAGCTCCAATAAACAAACATCTGAACTCGGTTTAGAGTTCTTGGGATCATTTAAACTTCTAGCAAAGGAATAGCTGCCAATCATGTAAATGAGAGTGATGCAGTGCGGTGACATGGAACAGAGCTCTTCCCCGCTCCGGGTCATTACACGGTGGAACCGGAAAGATGATGCTTCTACCAGAGCACTTTGCCAAAGGTTAGCCGTCTCTTCAAGAAGCAGGAGCAATCTGCAGGGCCATCCCGTGCATAAAGGGGTTCTATCTTCTGTGCAGAGAAGAAGCACACAGTGCCACTCCTTCCTTCTTTATTGGGCTACGTTGGTGATTATTTAGAGAGCTTACAATCAAAACAAGGATGCTGACCATCTGGGCTGCGAACTCAATAAATAAGGTAAAATATAATGGGAAATCTTCATGTTCCCATTTAGAATTTCACTTTGCTGAAGCTCATGGTGAAGATGCCAAACTGGTATAATTCCAATTCCTAAAATGCTACTTGCAGCCACAGATGCCTCAGAAGCAAGTTATGGGCGTAAATCTGTGAGGCATAATCCAGTTTGAGCCACAACTCTGAGCTGCTCACCAAAGCAGTGACAACCACCACAGCAAAATCAGGCTGTGTGAGCAACATCCCAAAACACTGCCCGAAGGCATGTGAAATAAAGTGCAAGAGAGTCGGGATCATTGATCCTATTCAGACACGTTTGCTACACGTGGTCAACACCATCATTTTATTTATTTTTACTTTTTTAATATGTTTTATTGATTTTTTACAGAGAGGAGGGAGAAGGATAGAGAATTAGAAACATCGATAAGAGAGAAACATCGATCAGCAGTCTCCCTCACACTCCCCACTGGGGATGTGCCTGCAACCAAGGTACATGCCCTTGACGAGAACCGAACCTGGGACCCTTGAGTCTGCAGACCAACGCTCCATCCACTGAGCCAAACCAGCCAGGGCAACACCATCATTTTAAAAGTACATAACGTTTCCCGCAAAATAAAGCACCTAAGATTTATCTTTACCTATATATTCTCTCCTGAAAAAGCAATTTCCCATTTTATTTCGCCTGAAATTTCATCACCTTGGCAAATTTACTTATTTAGAGTTTGTGTGTTTTTCCTAAGTGGCAATACTGTAATCGGCACATTTGAAGCAAATAAATAAATAAAATCGATTTTCTGTATTGTCCACAGAGAGTTGTGAGTGGCATTGAGTCGGTCCCAGAATGCTATCATCAAGCTAATTTATTTTCCATGCTTTTCTGGAAACTCATCTTGAGCTGTCTGAGGCTGTGTTGTTGGCTGGATCTGTGAAAATGGGTGACATTCTTAAAGACTTTCAGCAGGGTGTTGGGTTTCTTTGGTTGCCTTCTGTCTTCCTTAAAAAGGCTTCCTACCTGTCCTTACTTAAGGTCATCCTTTATCTGTGAGCTTATATTTCTTCTTGTTGCCTGGACTATTTTCAATGGGTATGGTAATTTGATTGTTTATCTTTACAAGCAGGCTTAGAGAATAACTGTTAAAGAAAACTGCCCCTTTCCAAAAAACATGGGTTATTGATTTTTGTGGAGTAAATTTTTTTAATGGCCAGAGTCTCAGCTGATTGAACAGCGAAATGTTATTCATGCTATGACATAAACACCATTAATCACAGGGAGCCAGATGGGAACAGTTACTAGCCCTGGACCCAAGGGCGCTGACTGGTGCAGCCTCTAATCTGGTAGTGTCATTTGGTAAAAAGATAAGCGAGAAAAGAAAGGAAAGACAATCAGCAACAGCTCTTTCAGCAATATATCACAGAGAAATAGAGACACACACACAGAGCATGAAAGAAATCATACATATTTATATGTAGTAAAGTCTCTCCCAGTTTATGTGATGCAAGTGTTTTAACAATTAAAGTATTCGAGTTTCTTCCACAATAATTTTTATGAGTGCTTCCTTTAGGTAAACTGTATAAAATTAGGCTCATCTGAACACTAAAAATTGAGAAGTGATAGCTTACATAAAGCTGCTTGGAAATCTATCGACCATCCAAAACTATTATACTCTTTATTGATTTGAAATGACTTGCCAATTTCTGTCACTATCTTGGGGTTTAGAGGGAAGTGTGTAAGAATACATTTCTCTCTTCTTTTCTTTTCTTTTGGAAAAAGCAAACATATTCTCTAACCCAAAGTCCAGAGCCTAACCTGTGATGTGGGGCTGAGAAGGGAAAAACAAAGGAAGACGGCGCTTGTGACCAGCAAAGCCCCAGGTTCCTGTCTTTTCTTCTATTCTCATTGCCTAGGGTTTGATTCCTGTGAAAATACAAATATCTGTGTCCCTCAATAAGGGGCTAAATAAATTACAATATATTCATACTACAGACTACTCTGCAGCAATTAAACAAAAATGTTACTGATCTACATTTAGCAAAATGAGAAGAATTCATATAGAATTATTCTTTTTTTTTAAATCTGTGCATGAATGTGTGGGTAGGGGAACAGAGAGATGATTGATAGATTAATGGGTTGATAGATAACTATGTATCAATATATATACAATGGTTATTTCTGGGTAATGACTAACAATATAAATGGGTTTTATTTTATTCCTTCTAATTTTATAATCTAAAACAAATACACAAAAAGTTTACTAAAAATAAGTAGTGTGTCGTGGGTCAGAGAAAATATCAAAGACCCCAGCAAGAAGTAACTATGTAAGCCAGTACTCTTAACCATTTTGGGCCCAAAGATCCTCCTAAAAAGTTGATAAAAATCTATGGAAACCTCTCTCCAAAACAAAGCTCATAAGTAAATACACACCCACTATGCATGTAAATTTAAAGGATCCATTGACCCACTAACCCCAGGTTAAGACCCCAATTTACACCATCATCTGTCATCACCATTTGGCATGTGTGTTGAGAACAAGATAAAGAGGAAAGAGCTTTGGAGTAAAGAAAAGAGGGGAAAGGGTAATTAAGATAGCAAAGACAAAGTTGGGGAAAGGGTAATTAAGATAGCAAAGACAAAGTTGACACATCATAATATTTTTAACATTTGGTCTTTTATTTTTTAATAAAGGACCATGAGCCATTATAGACTTATGTTGGATCTCTACAACCAAAATAAATAGATGATAGATAGATAGATAGATAGATAGATAGATAGATAGATAGATAATGCTATTTTGTGAAAAACAAAAAGAATCTATTTTGTGTCTTATTGCAACCTAGTTATTAAAGCAGTTTTAACAATTGAATTAGATCACCATGACCTTTAAAAGGACTTTCTTAGCCAATTCATTCACATGGTTTAAAAACAACCCAAATCTCCTAAGCCAGGATAATTACATAACACAACACTTTTAGAAGGGGAACTAAACAATAGCTTCTCTAATTGAAACCCCGGTGGGAGATCCGAGATAAGTACAATGGAACTGCCTAAATTGGAAGTTGCCCAGCCTTAGCACCCAGAGCTGAAGGGCAGTGCCAGGAAACTGCCTCTGCTCCAGGCATTCTCTAAAAGCAACGGAGAAACAAGTGCAGAGATAAGGGTTTACAAAACAGTCCGACTTTTAGAGTCCCAGCTACCTTTCACAAACCTGCATGCTTATGATATACGCATATTCCCTGGAGTATATTTTGAAAAATTTACCAAAAAAAGAAATTTAAAAACAAAAAAGCACATGAGGAAACAACTGGGCAGATGCAGATTGTGGAGCATTCTACAAATTAACTGTCCTGCCCTCTTCAAAAAGGTCAATGTCGTGAAACATGCATACCCAAAAAGCAGGGACTATTCTAAATTTACAAAGGAAAAAAAAAGCTTAACAACAAATTGATGAACCTTGCCTGGATGGATTCTCGTCTACTTTGTTTTGTTTTGTTTTGTTTAAGCAAAGAAAGATATGTTTGGGACAATTGGGAAAATCTGAACATGAATCATGGTTATATAGGAAAGTGCTCTTAATCTAGAGGATTTAGGCTGAAGAAATTCATACTGTCTGCACTTATTTTTAATTTTTTTCAATAAAAACAGAATCAGTAAAAGCGACAACAGGTTAACACACCATATACATAATATTACTCTTTCAACTTTTCTGAAAATTTAAATATTTTCCAAATAAAAAGTTGTTGTGAGGGGGACACAAAAGGCCATTTTCTTTCTTCTTTCTTTTCTAATATCGCTTATAGCCTAGGCCTGTTTTCACAAGATCAAGATCCGCAAGTTGCAAGTACACAGTGATAATGTCCATCTAAGCACTTTCTCACAGCTTTTCCTCACATACACTTAGAGAAGCACTGACACGCTAGCCCATATCGACAAGACACCACGAAAAGGCCATCTGCTTGCCTCAGTCCTGAGCATATGTTTAGACAGAAGGATATCAAAAGAAGCTTTGCCCTAGCTACTTTTGCTCAGTGGTTAGAGCGAACTGAAGGGTTGAGTTTGATTCTGGTCAAAGGCACAAACCTCAGTTAAAGGCGAAACCCCTGGCGTGCTCTGTTATTAATTTAATATACTGTCTGGTCATTATCATAGTGTGTACCTGAAACCTGTATAATTTTGTTAATCAGTGTTATCCCAATACATTCAATAAAAGGGGGTGGGGGATCAGCCTGGCTGGCAGTGATTGAGTATCCACCTATGAACCAGTAGGTCATGGTTCGATTCCTAGTCAGGGCACATGCCCAAGTTGCAGGCTCAATCCCCAGTGTGGGGAGTGCAGGATGAGTGGGGATAATTATCTCTCATCATTGGTGTTTTTCTCTCTCTCTTCCTCTCCCTTTCTCTCTAAAATGAATAAAAATATTTTTTTAAAGGAAGGAAAATCATATTTTATGTAAACAAAAAAGACATCAAGATTTAGAAAAAAGCCCTGACCGGTTTGGCTCAGTGGATAGAGCGTCAGCCTGTGGACTTAAAGGTCCCAGGTTCAATTCCACTCAAGGGCATGTACCTTGGTTGCGGGTACATCCAGTGGGGGTGTGCAGGAGGCAGCTGATCGGTGTTTCGCTCTCATCGATGTTTCCAACTCTCTATCCCTCTCCCTTCCTCTCTGTAAAATATCAATAAAATATATATTTTTTAAAAATATTTAGAAAAAAAATGAAGGTCCAATTTTGTTTAAAATCCCCTTGAATAGGTAAGTATAAACACTAACTTCTTACATCTTAACTAATAAAAGCGTAATATTGAAATTGACCATTTCTTCGGGACGCTCAACAGCCAATCAGAGCGACTGTATGTAAATTAACCCAGCCAATATGGCGGCCACCACTCACGGAGTAAATGGCAGCTTCCATTGTGGCAGGAGTGAAAGTAAAACTGTCTGCGCGCTGGCTCGCTTATCCTTGCCTGAAAGCAAAACATGTTTGCAAATGTTTGCAACAATGTATAAATCATAGAATCCTTGGGAGCTGAAGGAAACAGCAGGCCGGGACTGAGTCTAAGAGTAACAACATGAGTAACAACATTGTTTCATTATAGAAGCTGCGAGCTGAAGCTTCTTATTAGGCCTCGCCTTAAAGGAACAGCATCAATTATAGAAGATAAACAAACCCCAGAAACCTGCGTCCAGCCAGCCTTGCTGGGACATTGGGTCAGTGGGAGCTGTGGGCAGCCTTAAAGCCCCTCACCCAGGCTGGTCAGGCACGCCAGCAGGTGGACATCCCCCGAGGGGTCCCAGACTGTGAGAGGCCAAGGCCGGGCTGAGGGACCTCCCGAGTGCACAGAGCGGCTGCAGGGCGGAACAGCGCAGGACCCAGGACCGGTGAGTGGGGAAGAGGCGGCAGGGTCGGTGGCCTGCTTGGCCCATGCCCTTGGAGGGGCATCGGGGAGCGGGAAAGAGGCAGCAGGGGGTCAGTGGCCTGCTTGGTGGGCTTCCCAGGCCCCTTGCGGGGCACCAGGAAGTGGGAAAGCAAGGTGGCGGGTTGGGGAGCGGGAAAGAGGTGGCAGGGGGTTAGCGGCCTGCTTGATGGGCTTCCCAGGCCCCTTGCAGGGCACCAGGGAGTGGGAAAGAGGCAGCAGGGGGGTCTCAGCCTGCTTGGCAGCTGCCCAGGCCCTTTGCAGGGCACCAGGGAGCAGGAAAGCAAGGCTGCAGGGGCCGGGGTCCTGCTTGGCAGCTCCCCAGACCCCTTGGCGGCACTGGGGAATGAGAAAGGAAGGCAGCAGGGGATGGGTGAGTGGGAAAGAGTCGGCGGCCTGCTTGACGGCTCCCCGGGCCCTTTGGGGGGCACTGGGGAGTGAGAAAGCAAGCTCTTCGGGGCTGGGGACCTGCTTGGTGGCTTCCCAGGTCCCTTCTGGGGATCAGGGAGCAGGAAAAGGCTGGCCTGACCACAAGGTGGGATTTTCCCTGCTTTCTGGTGGCTGGAGGAACATGGGCAGTAGGCAAGCTTGGGAGGCAGGCAGCACCCAGCCCTGGCCACAGTTCAAAAAAGAGAACGACATGCAGGGGAGGGCAAGAGTCTGAGAGATCAACATAGAGGGGGTGCCTGCTCCAAGCCTCCACGGTGTGCCTGGGGGCAGGCCCCCAGCAGGTAGACACACACAGGAGGACTGCTCTGAGCCTCAGATGCAGCTGGGGACAGGTCCCCAGTGGTGACACACACACACACACACACACACACACACACAAAAGGCGCCTGGCAGACTGGGGCCATCATAGGACATCCACTGAGGGGTTCCAGACTGTGAGAGGGGGCAGGCTGGGCTGAGGGATCCCCACCCTCCCCCCGTGCACGAATTTTGTGCACCGGGCCCCTAGTATAGTATAAAATACATGGCGTGGCCCAAGACTATCCTTCCTTATAAACTAGCTCTTTTATTTGGAAATAAGTCAAAAAGCAAAAGCATATTATCTGGTTTTAGAGATTCCAGGGAATATAGTCTCTGCCACAAATAAACAGATATAGAAGAAAACAGAAGGAAAAATAAGGAAATGGGTTTAACCCTTGAAAACAATATCAGTGATGATAAATTTGGGGACCAGGTGCTTGTTTTAGTTTAAAATTTCAAAACTAGTCAAACAATTAAAATACTCTATCATCAAATAAATAGCTCTTAATTAGCCTCTCAACTAAAAACCACCTTTAAATAGTAAGAGGGAGAGGGCTCTCCAGGTTGGTGAGACTTCAGCTGGCTCTTAATCTCTCCTTTTAGAGGAGACTCATGGGAGCCTTTAACTCAGAAAGGAAGAGGAGCCTGGGTGGGGCCAGAGAGGAAAGGAAGGTCAGAGGGAGGAGAAGCTGGAAGGTTCTTGGATCCGACTAAAGGGAGGAGGCTTTGAGAAAAGAGTTAAAGTCAAAGGTTCTTTCTTGGTAGAGAATCCCGGTTCATCAGCCTATGAAAGAAGACCACTGGAATGCAGGACACAGTCTTTCTGTAGGATATGAAGATTCTACATTGTGCCCTGGCTGGGTGGGTCGGTTAGTTGGAGCAAGGTCCTGTGCACCAAAAGGTCACTGGTTCGATTCCTGGTCAGGGCACATACATAGGTTGCGGGTTCCATCTCTGATCCCAGCGCGTACAGGAGGCAACTGATCAATCAATGTTTTTCTCTCTTTCTCTCTCCCCTTCCCACCCACTTCCTTGCTTTCTCAAATCAATAAACATATCCTTGGGTGACTGATGATTAAAAAAAAAAAAAGATTGTGATATAATCCCTTGGTACTATATTTCTGGGGAAACTGAGCTTGCTGTTGGGACACAAGAAAGAGGAAATTTGCAACATGACTTTCCTCTGTCTGTGTAAGAAGCTCTACAAGGTAAGGGTCAAAGACTCATTTCCAGGAGGAGCACAGCTTCAGATTCCAGGCAGTCTTCACCTAGCACTAAGACATCCTTTCAATTTAATCAGCCCATTCTAACCATACACATCATTTCCTGAGTGCCTGGAGTCAAAGACTGCACTAAGCATTTTCATTCACTATCTTATTTAATACCCAGTGCAATCCAATAAGGAAACAGATACTTAAGGTTAAGTAACTTGTCCACAGTCATCCTGTCAGTATAAGGTGGGGCTAGGATTTCCATCTGGGTCTTTTGACCCCAAAGCCTGTGCTCTCAACCATGATATTACGTGCTCTAAAATGTGTTCCCAGGCACCGGGAGGAACTGTAACTTACTCACAGCTCTCAAAGATCTTCCCATCTTATTTGGGGAAACCCAAACGGATTAGACTTGTTCTGTGCTCAGAACTAGGCCCAAAGCATGGAAACAACCAGAGACAGGTGTCAGTTCGCAATCAAGAAAACTCACCTAAAGATATGCTACTCAAAGTGGGAAGGAGTGCTTGTGGGGTAGTGAACACCTTCCTACTCCAAGGAACAAAGCCCTCGCTGAGGGAAATGTCAAATTTACTCCATGAAACTCTAAGATTCTTCGGTCCTATGTGTCCCTCCTACACCTCCAAAAATCCTGTCCCCAAATAGATTACAAATAAAAGGAAAACTATGTTAGGTATGAAAATATCAAACTTTTCTAAAATTTTGCAAGTCTACCTAAATTCAACCATATGGAAATTATAGAAATTGAGACATCAAGGATTCATTTGCATTTAAACATCTGAAAATAGTCTTTCCACACTAAGGAGGAAATATTAAATAATTTATCTACAAGAAAAGCAAGCATATGTCTGAAAACAGTCTCAGAAAACATAAATACATGAAGGAGACAAACTCAAATACTGAAAACATCTCTTTAACCAGAGAGTCCTTAAAGGGATGTTTTTATTTATACCAGTACAAGGTGGAGCCAGGATTGTGCAGTAGTTAGAAGCCCACTGAACATTAAAGGGATGTTTTATTTATATCAATCAACTAAAAATGTCCTAAGCACCCAGAATCTTCTATCTTGGAGGAGCTTAAAATCTAACTAGGAGAACACAGGTCATACATAGTCAACTCATGCTTATTATAATTTTTATATATTGGGCTGACACATATGTCTTCCAGTGGAATAGTATAAAGATATACATAAAATGTGGTTTCCAGTATAAAGTCAACTAGGAGGAAGAAATCGACTGGAGCATCTGTAGTCCCATTGGAAACCGGGATGGAGATATAGGTGTTCCCCACCTCCTTGACTCCTCAAATAGTACCATATCCAAAACTTGACTGCTGGTGGAGCCATCTTATAGATGTGTTGTGGTTGCCCTGCTCGTTTTAAAAAAAAACAAACTAATGAATGGCAAACATTTAAAACTTGGGGATTTTACATTAAAATGCAGATGTGGTAGTAGTTTCCCCTAATTAGAAAGGGCATATTGCTCTAACCGGTTTGGCTCAGTGGATAGAGCGTCAGCCTGCAGACTGAATGGTCCCAGGTTCAATTCCGGTCAAGGGCATGTGCCTTGGTTGCGGGCACATCCCCGGTGGGGAGTGTGCAGGAGGCAGCTGATTGATGTTTCTAACTTTCTATCCCTCTCCTTTCCTCTCTGTGTAAAATCAATAAAATATATTTTAGAAAAAAAAGAAAATCAGCTCTACCTGGATTTGGCTCAGTGGATAGAGCATGGGCCTGCGGACTCAAGGGTCCCAGGTTCGATTTCAGTCAAGGGCATGTACCTTGCTACGGGCACATCCCCAGTAGGGAATGTGCAGGAGGCAGCTGACTGATGTTTCTCTCTCACTGATGTTTCTAACTCTCTATCCCTCTCCCTTCCTCTCTGTAAAAAAATAAAAAAAA
>PVJC01042837.1:0-14761 GCA_004026665.1 Murina feae
TGGGCAGTAGGCAAGCTTGGGAGGCAGGCCGCACCCAGCCCTGGCCACAGCTCAAAAAAGAGAACAACATGCTGGGGAGGGCAAGAGTCTGAGAGATCAACATAGAGGGGGTGCCTGCTCCAAGCCTCCACGGTGTGCCTGGGGGCAGGTCCCCAGCAGGTAGACACACACAGGAGGACTGCTCCGAGCCTCAGATGCGCCTGGGGGCAGGTCCCCAGTGGTGACACACACACACACAAAAGGCGCCTGGCAGACTGGGGCCATCATAGGACATCACTGAGGGGTCCCAGACTGTGAGAGGGCACAGGCCGGGCTGAGGGACTCCCTCCACCCCGAGTGCACAAATTTTTGTGCACCGGGCCCCTAGTCCTATATAATAAAAGGGTAATATGCAAATTTACCCTAATAGCAGAACGACTAGGAATGACTGGTCACTATGACACACACTGACCACTAGGGGGCAGACGTTCAATGCAGGAGCTGCCCCCTGGTGGTCAATACGCTCCCACAGGGGGAGCTCTGCTCAGCCACAAGCCAAGATGATGGCTGCCAGCACAGCGATGGTGGCAGGAGCCTCTCCTGCCTCCTCAACAGCACTAAGGATGTCCAACTGCAGCTTGAGCCTGCTCCCCACTGGCAAATGGATATCCCCCAAGGGCTCCCGGGATGCCAGAGGGATGTCTGACTACCAGCTTAGACCGGATTGCCTGGGGAGCGGGCCTAAGCCAGCAAGTAGACATCCCCTGAGGGGTCCCAGACTGTGAGAGGGCACAAACTAGGCTGAGGGACCCCCCTGAGTATACAAATATTTGTGCACCAGGTTTCTAGTGTTTAATAAAAGGACCCCTTCCCCTTTCTCCATGAAGTGTGTTTGGCATTTCTTTGCTCTTCTGTAACACTTCCATCTGCAGATTAAAGTGCAATTATAGGAAAGTTGGAAAGTTATGCATTTCTTTGATTCTATCTATAAAATGTATTGTTAATAATAAGCAAAATGAAATTGACATATAATTAACTCTCAGAAAGATTCCTATTGGAAAAAGTCCATCATAATAAAACTGTACTGTGGATTAAAAAATGGTGTGTATTTCCATGATATTTCTGAACTTTTTGTTTGGTCTTGTGAGAGATACGAGGCAATGACTTAGAAGTTAAATGATGATGATCAAATAGAAAAATCTTTGTTATTTTATAGAATCAATGAATCCTAATACCTTGCTTTTGTGCATTTTTTATAATTGAAAATTAAATTCCACAAGTTTTGTCTCTCTTCAGCAGTTCCATAATCTGGCAGGTGTATCATTGTTCGAGTTCTAATAGTTCAGAAACGGAAGCACAGAGAGGGAGGTTACAGGTAGCCTACAACTCTACCTTGTAGCAGGGGCTTTTGATTCTGGTGCCATGTTCTTTGACACCATATATTTAGTCTCCACACAAATCCCTTTCCTTCATATTTGTTAATCATGTATTGTCATGACTTTGTTGCTTTAGACTGTCACTTGACTCACAGACATTTAATAGTAATATCCAAGCACCTGGTTACTCCTTGGGAAGAGAAACTCTATTCACCTAGTTGGTACCCATATTCCATACTGTATTACAGATGCAACACACATTTACTATAAAAGATTACAAGGAAGGAGGTTGCCTCACTGCCCCACTCTTATCAAGCTATGACTTTAGGGTCTAAGAAGAGAACTCGCATTCATTAGAAACCAACCATTTAATTGTCCATTGATTTTCCTCTTGGTTTCCTTATCTGGGTAAGAGAAACACAGAGAGTTGCCTCGGGAAATTGATTGGGGGCTGTAAGTGTAGTACCTGGAAATCTAAGCACCTGTTTGCCATAAGGTGCATCTGGTACATTGCTGGGAACCAAGATCAATAATAATTAATATAAATGTGAGAAGTTCAGTCAGAAGGCTGAATGGGGCCTTTCGATATTCACAGGGATGAATAATCTGCATTTTATTACCTACTGCTGATGACTCAATGGCCTAAAGCAAACTCCCCCAACCTGATAATCTTACTGTTTACCAAACATCACCTTTGATATGTCTGTTTGCGTTCCTAAAAGGCAATTGTGTATTCTAGTAAATAAAAGCAGATGGGAATACAGACTTGGTAGAACTTGGTCCCTTGTACCAAGATCACAACTGGCTTCCCCCATAATTTCCAAGTTTATATTTCTTGTCTTATGTATTAATTTGCGTGTCAGCCCTTTCTCCAAGTCTTTGAACCCAAGGCCATGTAGGCCGTGGCATCACAGTACATGAGTCAGCTCCTGGGGACAGTGTGGTGACCTGTAGCCCAGTCCAGGCTCCTGAAAGAAGATGCTGTTTTCTTGTAATAGACATAGACACAAAAGCACTGGAGCCTTCAGGCTCCAAATCCACGTGGCATTCTGTGGCCCAGGAGGCAGAAGTCTTGGCCCACTTTCTGTTGGGGTCTACTGGGAGGACCTCAAGACTGGACTTCTGCTACCCAACATGTTCTAGGGTTTTCACTTCTAATTTCAGTCTCTCCATTTTACTGAGTGCCCAGACACAGGTAGAACTGGGCTGGGACTCCCATACACCTGCCATCCAGGCAGACCTCAGATAAGGTTCTGCTATTCTCAAGTAATTTATGAGCAAAGTCACTCATTCTTTCCACTTGTTTATTTATCTCACAGAATGTCAGCTCTGTGCAGACAGGGTTTTTGTGCGTTTGGTTCTTTGCTGAATCTTTAGCTGCTAGAACAGTGTTTGTCCTACAATAAGTGCTAATAATATCTGTGGAGTGAATCCATGATTTTCAACAGAGACAGAACTCAAATCAGTACTGGAGTGTATGAGAAAAAAAATACTGAAACAATAAAGATAAAGAAATATCATTGAGAAGACTGAACAAAAGAGCTGAGCTCTGAAGATACACTGCAGCAAGCAGAAGACAATTGTTTCACATTGGGGGAAAAAAACAAACAAACAAAAAAACCCTAGCATCTACTCATTAGAAACAAGTGAATAATAAGGAGAAAGCAAGGTGAAATAAAACCACAGCAGGCTAAGATAAAAAACAAACAATCACATACAAAACAAATTGGAAAAGTAAAGAAATGTTTATGGTGGACGGGAAAAATTGATGCTTTGGAAGTTGAATTAATGTGAGGATCACACTTGGGTTGACATTCCAGACTGAGGAGGAAAAAGACAAAGACCAGACACCAAAGCTACTATAGAATGTGAGACATGAAAGCTGGAGGAAGGGAGAGGAGAACCAAGATGGCGACATAAGACATACACCTAAATACTCAGCTTCCCACAGTGACATTAAAAAATACAACTATAAAGCTAAACAGCCATCCTCCAGAACCAAGGAAGTGGAAGCTTTACAGAAGGCAAGAGAAGGAGTGCATTGAGACTGAGTAGAAGTTCCTGGCGCCAAAACAGAGAGGTACGGATGCACGCAAAATGGAGGTGGCGTGGGCAAATGGTGGTGGCAGCACCTGGGTCGGCAGCTTGTAAGGGTTTACAAGCTCCGGGGTCACACTGAACTCGGTGCAGGCAGTCTGGCATTGGGGTGGAAGACGACAGTGGCATTCTAGCAGAGCTGTTCACAGCGATCATTGACGCGGAGTTCTGAGACTCAGGCACTCAGGGGCACACAGACACCAGGACGTGGAGATGCCAAAACGGGGAAAAGCCGCGGAGCCGGCTGAGGGGAAGCCATTGTGGGTTGCTCCACCCTGGTGATTCTGAGACCCCACCCCACCCAATTTACAACCCCACCCAAGCTGTGTGCCTGTCTGCCTGCAGCCTAACCTAACAAACTACAGCTGGGACAGAACTCCAAAAACTCCAAACCCCAAACAACGAGGAGAAAGGCCTGGAGGTCATTTCCTTTCAGTGACACCAACAGCAATCAAGACTTAACTACAACAAGACTGTCCACCCAGCCCTCAAAGGCATACACCAAGAGTGCCTACCCCAGGTGATTAGGGAGGCTGAATCACTGGGCCCTATGGGACACCTAGCACAGAAAGTCACTCTATTAACACAGGGAAGCGGCCAAAATGCAGAGACAAAGAAACAGAGCACAAATGACAGAAATGGAGGAAAGCAAATAACTGGATATAGAGTTCAAAACCACAGTTATAAAGCTACTAAAGAATCTTCTACAAACCTCTGAGGAACTAAGTGAGACCTGCAAGGATCTTAATGAGAATACCAAAAAAATGGAAAAGGACCAATCAGCATACACTGACTGAAATAAAGAATCATATACAGAGATCCAACAGCAGACTAGAGGATCATAAGAATCAAGTCAAAGATATGAAATACAAAAAAGCAAAAAACACCCAACCAGAAAAGCAAAAAGAAAAAAGAATCCAAAAATATGAAGATAATGTAAGGAGCCTCTGGGACAACTTCAAGCGTACCAACATCAGAATTATAGGAGTGCCAGAAGAAGAGAGAGACCAAGATACTGAAAGCCTATTTGAAGAAATAATGACAGAAAACTTCCCCCCACCTGGTGAAAGAAGTGGACTTACAAGTCCAGGAAGCACAGAGAACGCCAAACAAAAGGAATCCAAGGAGGACCACACCAAGACACATCATAATTAAAATGCCAAGAGCAAAAGACAAGGAGAAAATCTTAAAAGCAGCAAGACAAAAACAGTTAGTTACCTACAAGGGAGTACCCATACGACTGTCAGCTGATTTCTCAACAGAAACCATGCAGGCCAGAGGGAGTGGCAAGAAATATTCAAAGTGATTAATAGCAAGAACTTACAACCAAGATTACTCTACCCAGCAAAGCTATCATGTAAAATTGATGGTCAAATAAAGAGCTTCACAGACAAGAAAAAGCTAAAGGAGTTCATCACCACCAAACCAGGGTTATTTGAAATGCTGAAGGGCATTCTTTAAGAAGAGGAAGAAGAAGAAGAAAAAGGTAAAAATAAAAATTATGAACAACAAAGTGACAAATACATATCTATCAACCAGTGAATATAACAATTAAGTCAATAGAAATATCTGATGAACAGAATATACTGGTGAATAGAAGTAAGGGCATAGAAAGGGAATGGACTGACAATTCTCAGGGGGAAAGGAGTATGAGGGGTATGGGAAGAGACTGGACAAAAATCTTACAACTATGGATGAAGACAGTGGTGGGGGTAAAGGCACAGGGTGAGGGGGGACCAGGTGGAGGGGAACTATGGGAGTTAAAAAGAAGAGGAACATCTGTAATAATCTGAACAATAAAAGATTTATTAAATAAAAACAAGACTGTAAGTGAGTGTCAATAAAGACTTATTCTCAGTATTAAAAAAAAAAAAGAAAGAAAGTTAGAGGAAGGACAGTCAGCCTAAAGGCTATGGAAGTCCTGGGAAGGAAACAGACAATTTTCTAAGAAGAAATAACATTGAATGCTGGTTACCAGGGACTAGAGGAAGGAGAAGTGAGGAGTTACTAGAGACTTTGCAAGGTTGGGCACACAGTCAACAGTCTTGTATGTTACACTTAAAAATTCTTAAGAGGACAGACATCATGTGATATGTTCTTATCACATTAAAATAAAAAAATTTTAAAGAATGTTAAATACAATTTTAAAACCATTTATGAATTAGAAAATTACCAGAGTGAGCCAGTTCATAAGACTTAAAGATTTTCAGGTAAAACCAATAAAATGAGAATTGCAGTTAAATTGCCCTCATGACATAGTTAAGGCATACATAAAAAGGAAAAAAGAAGCCTGCGGAAATCAGGCATCCTACAAGCGGCCAGAAGCAGACCCTGCCTTCACATTTCTTATCCTCCTCCAAATGCTGGATGAGGAAGGCACTGTTGAGTTTGCAAGGATGATTATCTTCTATGGATAAAAGAAAAATTGGTTCTAAAATATTCAAGGGATCAGAAAATATTTCATCCAAATGCCATTATTAACAATATCATAAATTTACTTTTTTTTCTGTACTAGATTGTCCTTTTTTAAAATATATATTTTTATTTACTTCATAGAGGAAAGGATAGGGAGGGAGAGATAGAAACATCCACGATGAGAGAAAATCATGGATCAGCTGCCTCCTGCATGCCCCCCAATGGGGATTGAGCCCACAACCCAGGCATGTGCCCTTGACGAGAATCAAACCTGGGACTCTTCAGTCCACAGGCTGACACTCTATCTACTAAGCCAAACTAGCTAGGGCCCCTTTTTTAATAAAAGAAATGCCAGCTGTTATTTTCTCTCCACATGTGCCATGTTCAAAACCATTTTCATGTGTCCTTCTTACAAAGATCTCCCATTGTCCTGAGGACAGACAGCATGATTGCACCCTTCAACATGAACTCTGCGGCATTGCCTGTCTGCTGCTTTCTGCAGTCACAACTGCCATTGAAAAGCACACAGTAGGGGCCCAGTTCATCTTTCTCAAAGCTGATCTTACATTCACACTTACATTTCCTCAGTCCAAACTGGAGCATGTTTCCTGCCTAAGCATAGGTCTACAGGGTGTTTCACGTCCTCCTTACTCCTGAAGAAACAAGCAGAAATTTCAGGGTTCACTATCTCAGCGGAACCATCTCACTCCCCCAGGAACCACAGGGGGGATGTCTAGATTGTCTATAAGAAGCTGTTTCTCTGTTGACCAGAGGCTTAGACCCAAGGCTTGGTTCCCAGCTCCTTGAATTACAGCAGCATAGCCCTCAGGTTTAGACTAAGCGACACTGGGTCCCCACCGCCTGCCTCTGTCGGGGGGCAGCTTCTCTTATTCTCTGGCTCAGGATTCACACCACAATATCCCTTTGAAATCATCTTCCATCTGACTTCCTCTTCCAGAGACCATGTGGGTTCTTTCTTGTGTTCTCTTTTTTGTTTTTATTCTTGTCGCTTCAAATAAAGACCAAAAAAAATGACTTAGCAGCATCACTAGCTCCTTTCCTTGAGCCTCCAAAACTGCTTCGGGGCTTTCTTCCCACTATCCCAGCTCAGCTCTTCTGTTGTGTCCTCTAACCCTCTGTACCATGACCTTGAATGGCTAATGGTCATTCACCAGACCCTTGGCCAAGCCGGGAGAAGGCTGGAACAGTTGTTCATTGTTTCCCCATAGTCTTACCCCAAATTCTTATATCATTTGTGTCATGACTTCTTTCCCTCCCAGACCCAACTCATCACAGGAGAGCTCACCAAGCATCCCCATCACATTTCCTTTGTCTACCCAGGCTCCTGCATGAGTCTTGGGGGCAGACCTCTGTATAATTTGTCATTTGCCACTTGCTCCTCAGGGTGAACTCATTCACACAAATACAACTGATCGATCATCAGGAGTTAACGGGAATCACCAACACAATTGCTGTTGGGGTTGGGACTGGAGCCTAAGCATCGGCTTTGGCAGTATGTGGTTCTCCCTCTGCCCACACACTCACACACATGATCCCCTGGGCACACAGAGCCATTGCCCTCCTGCGGGGACAGCACCTTTCCCAGAGTTTGCCAGGGAACTTGTCACCCTGTTTCGCCCAGTGCTCATCTCCCAGAGGGGCTGCCAGGAGACCTTCTGTGAATCAACGTGTGCCCTTTCAGAAACACCAAAGTTGTCAGGACAGAGAAGGCCACACTCAAGTCTTCTGGCTGGACGTGGGGTCAGGGTCCTGGATGTCATCCCATCTCCACTTGGTCTGGGTTGGGCCACGGAACCTGGCCCTCAATTTATCCTGCAGTGAAATAGGGATTATAATTAGCTCATGACAAGTGCCTGTATAGACAGACAGGAGCTCATATCCCCATTTGGCTTCTATGACGAGAGAACTTCAAGGAAATTCTCAGAGCTCTCAGAGGAAGGAGAAGCAGAATGGGGGCCAATTAGAGGAGACCACAGGAGGCAGATGGGGGAGCAAGAAAGGAGCTCTGGCTGGTGCCTACTCCCGAAAGCATAAGACTGGAACATGCTTCACCACAGCACCCACTGTGCATTCACCAGAAATCAGATCTGACCTCATAACAGGGCTGGGCTTGGTGTCCCCACAACCAGGCTTGATCCCATCCCTGATGTCCTGACATTACTCTTCTCACTCCAGGATCTACCAAGAAACATGTGTACAGGGTGGCCATTGTTGAAGTTATAGGAGCCAAATGGGGATATGAGTGAGTAAGCCAGCCTACCTGCCATCCCCCTACCTCAACAGGTCTTGGTCACCGAGGAGGAAGTAGACTTCCTGATGACAGGGAGGCTCAGGGTGGTTGGGTCAGAGGGATCAAAGTGCCTGAAGGCTCCGGGTGCCGTGGGAGGCAGGACACTGTGTGAGGATGGTGGGCCTGGAGATCAGGCGGTCAGGCAGTCGGGCGTGTTAGGACTGGCTCTGCGATGACCCGAAAGCCACCTGCTGGCTGAAGGCTCTCTTCCTACCAGAGGCACATCTGGTGTCCATCAAGCCTGCCATGGTCGCCCTGAACTCCTGGAAAGAACCACACAGTGTATCCATAGAGTCACTGTCCCAAAACGGCCCAGAGAGCCCTTGAGGCCATCCAAGCAGAACTGCATAAATTATCACAGAATGATAGGAAAAAAACAGATTTTACTTCGTTCGTATGAATCCTAAAGTAGGATCCGAAATCTCTCTGAGTAACAGGTGTTACTGTTTTATAATCTTAATGCCCAGAAAGTTATTTCTTCTGTTAAATGTATGACTTTCTTTTTTTTAAATATATTTTATTGATTTTTTACAGAGAGGAAGGGAGGGGGATAGAGAGTTAGAAACACTGATGAGAGAGAAACATCAATCAGCTGCCTTTTTCACACTCCCCACTGGGGATGTGCCCACAACCAAGGTACATGCCCTTGACCGGAATCAAACCTCGGATCCTTGAGTCCTCAGGCCGACACTCTATCCACTGAGCCAAACCAGTTAGGGCTGTATGACTTTCTTGATGCGATTTAAATCTAGTATAGAATGTCTTCATCTTCTCTCCCCACCTCCCCACCCCATTCCCTTTGCTACAGCCACACTGGCCCCCTCTTGCCATTCCTCAAATACCCCACATGCTCCTTCCTGGGCACTGGCCGTGTGGTTTCTTGCTGGGATGCCTACTGCCCACCAAACATAGACCACAGAGAGCCCACCCCTCACCTTCTTTAGGTCTTCACTCCCAGTCCTCCTCTCAATGAGACCCTCTCTCCCCCCTGCCTTCAGAATGCCACCCTCTGCCTCACAATTTGTATTCCCTGCCCAACATTTTTTTCCGTATCGTTGATCACGTTCTAATCTATATTTTTACTGACATACCTTGCTTATTATCTGTCTCCCAAATCTGAATGTGAGCTACATAAGTGTGGGGGATTTTGTTCATTACTGGACCTCCTGAATCTAGAATAGTACCTGGAGCACTGTGCATGCTTATTGCATGTGTTTTGAAAGAATGAGTGAGTGAATGAATGAGTGAATGCGTGAGTGAATGAGAGAGGGAGTGATAACAGGGGCACCACTAGAGAGACTTAGAAAAATGATGATGTACTTAGATATACTTTTGCAGAGAGGACTCTAGCTTTCTCTATCTCCTTATCAATCATCACAGCTTTATGCTTTCTTTCAAAGCTTCCCCTCACACGCACTCTAGTCCCCCCTTTGGACTTACAGTTAATCACCATTTTAACCCTTACACCAAAACAAACAAAAAGCAAACAGAAAACTCCCTTTAGCACATTTTTGTTCTTATCACTTAGAAGGAGATGCTGACATCCTCAGGCTTACTTTGCTGATGTGAGCGGGGGTTTCGAAATATGATCACCACCACCAATTTGGGATTTGACCTTCACACCCATCCAAGGTGAAAGAGAGTTATCCTTCTCCTGTCCTAACTTGTTTTGCCAGATGCAGTATAATTATTTGGCTAGACCAAAGAATCAACTGGTCAATCAATTAAAACTATTTTCTCATCACTTACTTTGCTTGATGTAAACATCCAAGGTTATGTTGCTGATGGACCTTGACCTAGGACCAGGGTCCCCTGATGCCCAGTCTCTCAACTAGATGCAGCTGAGAAAACATGGAGACAGATGGCATCCTTCACTTTTCTCCAGATCTTCCCTGTTGTCTCAGACACCACTTTCTTCCCTGGACTGTCTTCCATTCCACTGAGCTTTCTCTTTTCTCCTCTTTCAGAGCCCTCTTCATCTCCCTCAGCAACTCCTCATTTCTGTGCCAAATAAATTCTAAGGCTTTTTCAAGATTTTGTTTCCAACTATAAGTAAATTACATTTTAAAATATCTATATTTTTATGGATTTCAGAGGGGAAGGGAGAGGAAGAGAGAGGGAGAAACATCAATGATGAGAGAGAATCATTGATTGGCTGCCTCTTGCATGCCTCTTACTGGGGATGGAGCCTGCAACCCGGGCATGTGCCCTGACCATGAATCGGACCATGTTCTCCTGGTGCCTAGGTCAATGCTCAACCACTGAGACACACCACACCGGCTGGACTAAGTAAAAGACTAACTCTTTTACTTCCTGTCTCCTCCCCTCTCCTGGAATCCATGGGTGAATGTCTCAGGTTTTCAAATTCAATGTGTCCAGAGTCAATCTAGTCTTCCCCCTGCTCCTCCTCCTCCCCTCCTCCTTGGTGTGCTGCCTAGGTTAACACAACTCTTCCCCACCTGATGTCCTTCCTCCTCTGTCACAAGGTCCGTCTCTTCAGCTATCCCTCCCCTCACTGTTCTCTCTTTACAGTCACTGTGTCCTCTTAGTCACCAAGTGCCAGTCCTCAGGCTCCACCCATTGCCCTCATCTTACCCCTGTTCCTACCTCTAGTCTCACACATTTCCAGTCCATGCCCATTCTTTTGTCAGGATAAACATTCTTAACTGGAGCCCATGAGGATGTCACTGCCTCAGAGCACCTGACAACATTCTTGTTTCATAGTCCAAGGTCTTTAAGGTAATTCTCTTCTTTGAGAAATTCACACAACATTCCTACACCAGCCTCCTCTGTTCCTTGTAATTAATCTCTCCTTTTGCATTTCCTTAGCAAACCTGCTTCATGTCTCCACACCTTCCTACAGGCTCTACCTGTTTCCTGGAAACACCAGCCGCTCTCTCACTCAACAAACTCCTGACCATTTTCCAAAATCTCGCTCACATTTCTCCAAGAACCTTTCTTAACACTCGTCTATTGATCTTCTCCACACGTCGCCTGGGATAAATCCACATGGGGGACTATGTAGCATTTCATTGTTTCTCTTTAGTTGGTGCTTTTCTCCCCACATATCCATGTTCTCAACTCATTATATTTGTCAGTGACTAGAACAAAGGTAGACCCTCAAAACATATTTTAATACAAAAGAATGAATTCCTTGAATGCTTGCCTATAAAGTTTATTACATCCACATCACCAGCAAAGATTGTGTGATTTTGTTCATCTCTAGCCAAGTCACTTTCTCTAAGATCATGTCTATAAGATTATGCATAGGCCATTTTTATCTTTATTTTTCTACAGTAGCATATTTAGACTTTCTAGCTCAGGTGACAATGCTCAGCTCCTCTCTGCTCAGGTCCTTCCCCAGATGACCTGCACCTGGGTCTGTGCCATGGCCCAGGAGGACAGCAAGTGGACAACCCTCCAGCTTCTAGGTCAGCAGCTTCAGTTCTGAGGTAAACAGCAGGGATCTTTTCTTTCAGAGCAGTAGCCCACTTGTATTTCCATATAATTGCAATATTCTCGACAGTGGCCTTCGCTTTTCTTGCAGTTGACAACTTTGAAACCTGTTCCATAGTCTGTATAGAGAAATAGCCAATATTAGTCTCTTAAGACCATCTCAAAAATAACTTTAGCCCAAAGGGCTACGGAAGAATGGTGACGGATAGGAAAGAGACGTCTTTTGTATATGATCTCCCACATTTCCATGCAACCATTCTGAGAGTAGAAAAGGCAGATCCTTGATTTGGGCTTATACGTCACCTTCCTGATCGCTGGAAAATGAATGGCCAAATCAGAGGCAACTGGGAACGCTAATGGTGATGGGTGTGTTACAGAGCACATGTGACTCCTTGACTTAGAAGGTTGTGCAAGGGGACAGATAAGGACTCTCTGAGGCAAACTGGGAAGTGATACGGCCCATCAAATGTGTACAGATGCAGTGGTCCCCTGGGAGGGGGAATGAGCCCTCCGTATGGGAGAGGTGGGCCAACTAGGGTAGGCTAGGTGAACTGGGGAGACAGCAGGTAGAATTTTAAAGAATTGGAAAAAATTTTTCCTCATTATGAGGGAATGCCTGGGTGACTACTTGGTCCCTTGAACACGTGCCGAGTTACTTAAGTAATGTGGACTTGATATTTCACTCTGTAGTTCAAGGACTGAAATTATTAAACATTAGTGTTTCTTGTCAGTGGCATATTTTGAGGATAAGTGATAGACAAGAGCAAGGGGCGAGTGTTAAAAATATAGATGACTACAATGAAAGCAGAGGCCAGGATCAGAGATCAGGGTACATGTCCGCCAGAAACACTGTGCCCCAAGGGTGCCCCCTTCTCATCAGAGTCTCCACCACCAATTTGGGATTTGACCTTCACACCTGTCCAAGGTGAAGGGGAGTTACCCTCTTCCTGTCCTTTACTTCTTTCACCAGATGCAGTATAATTATTTGGCTAGACCAAAAAATTAACTGGTCAATTAAAACTATTTTCTCATCACTTTGTTTTCTTATTAGCACCTTTTTTTATATATAATACAAAACCCCGAATGTACACAATGTGATGCCCATACCTCCGTGATACCATCCATAATCCAGGTAATACAGGAACACCACCTCCCAAAGTTTCCTTGTGTCCTTTTGCTTTTTTATTTTTTTCTTGTGGTCTGACCACTCAACATAAGACCTACCATCTTAACCAATCTTTATAAATGAGAAACACTGCATTGTTAACGTGGAGGCCCAAGCTGTAAGCCCACCTCTGGAATCTATTCATCTTGCATAACTGAAGCTATATACCCAAACATTTAGAACAGCCAGTGTGAAGAGCTGTGTATGGGTAACATTATTACTCATGGAAGGTCCTAGTTACAGGGTAGCCCCAGTGACTCAGAAGACACAACGACAGGGCGGGTAAACTGGGTGCAGGAAGCTTACTTACCCACCGGTTGGGGGGTGAGTGGCACAAGGTAGCGCTTTCCTGGGCGGTGAATCCCCCAAGAGTCATTGGCCTCGTTCCTGGGTGCCCTGGGGCCATCGGCGCCTTCCTGGTTCACATACCTGGTCCCGCACAGCCCTGTGTGGACATAGCGGAGGGTGTTTGGTCTCTCTGCAGTCAACCTCTAGGGTATAAGGTTCTCCCGGATACAGAAGAGAGACCGTCCTCCTCTGTGAGGGGAGGGTATGGGAGAGGGAAGACAGAGGAGTCGTGGTTGGAGCCTCCCTCCTGGGAAGCCTGGGCCATTGGTACAGTCAGTGTTGCTGGGATGCCAACCAGGAGACTCTCACCTAAAATCCCCACCAGAAAATGGGCTCCCAGGGCTTGTGGTCTCCTCACTCAACCTGGACACCCATCCCTGAGTGACCAGGGGCGAGACTCTGGCCCCTGGGCCCAGGTCACAGCTCCTGTTTACCTGGAAACGTCAGGGCCACCAGGAGTAGGGCCCGTAGCCAGAAGAGTCGCTCCATGAAGCTGTGGGACAGTGAGCCACAGGGCCTGGTGGGCTGGCAGGCAGTGGGGCCCTTTATTGCTGAGCCGGGGGAGTGGCCTGCACATGGGAAGGGCAGCGTTCCAGAGTAATGTCCCGGTCACAGAGAACTCATGGGGACACATTGTCCTCCCCCGCTGGCTGGACGAACACTAAGCCATCTTCCACTAAGCCATGGAAGTAAATACCATGCCTGAATGCCTTATGTGGGTTGAGAATAAGAAAGAGCAGGGCCCTAGCTGGCTTGGCTCAGTGGATAGAGCATTGCCCTGCAGGCTGAAGAATCTCAGGTTTGATTCCAGCCAAGGGCACATGCCTGGTTTCGGGCTCGATCCCCAGTAGGGGATGTGCTGGAGACAGCTGATCAATGATTCTCATCACTAATGTTTCTCTCTCTCTTCCTCTCCCTTCTTCTCTGAAATCAATAAAGAAATATACTTTAAAAAATTATAGAAAGAGCAGGGTGCCCTGGCCGGCTCAGTAGATAGAGCGTTGGCCTGTGTACTGAAGGGTCCTGGGCTCAATTCTGGTTGAGAGCACATGCCCGGGGTTGTGGCTCAATCCCCAGTGCCGGGGGGGGGGGGGGGGGGGGGGGGGGGGGGGGGGGGGGAGGGCGTGCATGAAGCAGCCAATTGATGATTCTCTCTCATCATTTTTTTTTAATTTATCTTTATTGTTGAGATTATTACAATTGTTCCTCTTTTTTCCCCCATTTCTCCCCTCTTCCCCTCCCCACCCCAAGTTCTGTCCCTGTCCCCACACTGTCCTCATCCATAGGTGTACAATTATTGTCCATTCTCTTCACGCACCCCCAACACCCTTAACCCCCGAAAATTGTCCATCCACTCCATTCTATGCCTCTGATTCTATTCCATTCACCAGTTTATTCTGTTCATCAGATTTTTAATTCACTTGATTCTTAGATTCACTCATTGATATATATTTGTTGTTCATAATTTTTACTTTCCTTTTTCTTCTTCGTCATTCTCAAAGGATACCTTTCAGCATTTCATATAATACTGGTTGGGTGGTGATGAACTCTTTTAGCTTTTTCTTGTCTGTGAAGCTCTTTATCCGACCCTCAATTCTGAACGATAGCTTTGCT
>PVJC01042838.1:0-14712 GCA_004026665.1 Murina feae
GGTTTTACACTTTCACACACCTCTGTTACACCTGGCTTAGTGGGAGCGAGCTAGATTCTTACACCTTAGTATTAGCTTCAGCACTCAGTCCCTGCCCTCACAGGTCCTGTAGCATCTGAGAGAATGCGTGAAGAGGCATTTCATGCCTGGGTATTGTTATGAAGGCAGTTTGACCTCCACACCCCCTGAAAGGGTCTTGGGACACCCCCACCCTAAGGGCGCCCAGACCACTTTGTGAACTGCTGAATGAAGACTATGTCACAGGCCTGGCTGGTGTGACTCAGGGGTTGAGGGTTGACCTATGAACCAGGAGGTCATGGTTTGATTCCCAATCAGGGCACATGCCTGGTTTGCAGCCTCAATCCCCAGTGTGGGGAGTGCAGGAGGCAGCCAATCAATGATTAATCTCATCATTGATGTTTCTCTCTCTCTCTCTCCCTCTCCCTTCCTCTCTGAAATCAATAAAAATATTTCTTGTTTAAAAAAAAAGAATATGATCACAGGAACCTAAAGTCTGTGACGTTTGGGTTCCCTTTTCTTTTCTGTCCGAAGACCCACTGAGATGGGCAGGGCTCCTGCTCCCGCGATGATCTAGAGGCGGGAGCAGGGAGGGAACGTCCCCAGGCGGCCACTCGGTCTGGTGAGATCCAGTCCCGTCCCAGGCGGGAGGGTGGACCCTCGAGGGGGGCATCACTGCCATCTCTTTCGGAGCCCTTTTCACAGTGTTTCTCACCCACCTTCCTGCTGCGCCCGGCTTGGAGCCTGCAGATTTCCCGACAGTATACACAGAGCACCGGTGCCTGGCATTGTCAGAGGGCCCCGCCTTCTGCTCGGGCTACTCCTGAGCGCCTGAGCAGAAGTGGGGCGCAGCCGCTTTTCCCTCTAAAACAAGAAAGCTGAGAAAGGTTTCCTGATTGTCCCTCAGCCAACGCTTGCCACCCAAAAGCACTGCTCCTCGCACCCTAAACTCCACCAGGACTTCATGAATCGCTCTTTTCACATGGTAGGCAGTGGCCGGCAATGCTTTACCCCTCAGAGAAATCTGGTGATGGGGATTTCAGACAAATGGGAGAGCCATCCAAGGGGCCATTTTAGGGCATGAGATTTTGGGGTGCAGTCATAGCCACCCTCTCCCCCTGGGTCTGGCCCATGGCAGTGTCCACTGAGAATTCGTCATCAGTCCCTGGCGTCTAACTCTGCTGGATGCTCCTGGCCACATCGCAGGTGCTCAACGTTTACTGAATTGGGTGGAATTCGGACTCTCGAGGCTGAGGTTCTTCCATCTTTAACACAAAGGGTTGGACTGGAATTCTCAGGGCCCGACGAGCTCTCAGGTCTCACAACCACATTTATATCCCTGGGTTGGAAGACGGCTTGTAAATGAGAATAAAACTGTGTCTGTAATGTGTTTGTCTCCCTGCGTTGAAAGCGTTATTGAGCGCAGTGACCAGAGCCCACCAGGGTCTCCTGATTCCAGGGACTTCACAGGAGCCGAACCCTGCCCATGCACGGGCAGTTTCGTAGGTTTTTTTGAATGAGCAAAGAAAAGGGACCCTAAATAAACTTAGGTTTCAGATTTAGAGCCAGGGCCATGGCTCACATGACCCATGCTTAGTTCAGCAGTTTTCAAGGTGGTCTGAGGCCTGTTGGGGGAGTCCCCAAGACCCTCTCGGGGAGCCTCAGGGTTAAAACAAAGGCCCCTTTTTTATTCCTCTAGTTCCTGGCCGTGGAAAAGCACCCCCCAAACTCCTTTCCTTGACTCCTGGCCTTCTCCTCTGCTGGAGAAGCCAGCGTGTGATCCCCATCAAGGTCACCTGACCCCTCCCCCAGGCACTTCCCAGGGCTTTGCTGGCGTTTCCATAGACACCTCTGCACGGAGGAGAGAATGGTGACCCCTACCTGGGGCACAGCCTGAAGCAGCCGGCCACAGCTCAGATGGCGCCAAGGTCTCCTGCTTCTGCTTCAAATGCGTGGGGGGTGGGGGGGGAGCGGGGGGAGGACTTTGCAACAGGTTCCAGAAGCTAGCCTGTGTTCAGCATTTCAGTTTATGCATTTAGTTATGCACCCAGGCAAACTCGAAACTTCAGGATCGCCTTGCCTGCCACCAAACGCCTCTGGGAGCAGGGGTGCCACTCCCCTTTCTTTCTAGAAACAACCTCCAGAAAAAGACACAGCGGGAGGGCCTCCCTGACTCCATCCTACCCTGGCCCCAGGGCCTCCAACCTTGGCCCCCATTCTTGATCTCTCCCCAGGAAGGCTCTTGTACCCTGGCGTCCTCCTGGGTCTATGATGTCTGTCCCTCCACCCCCTTATTTCCCTCCAACACACATACACACACACACACACACACACACACACACACACTCCTCTCGGGGCTGCCCCACCTCTATCTGTATCGGTCGCTCTGTAGTCCATTCTGTCATTTGACTCCGGGTCTGCGCCCGCCCGAGTCCGAGGGCGCACAGCGGGAAGGAAGCCCGGTCCCCAGGTGGCCCTCGGGGAAGGTGAAGTCTGTGGGTGGAGAGGTGGGTGCAGCCGGGGCTGCGGGGTGGGCAGGGAGGGGAGGGCGCCTGCAGTTCCTGCTCCGGCCGCGCGGTGGGGCACCGGGCTCTGCACCCACCGCTGACTCTGTGCGTCCTGAGCGCCTCCCCCCGGGAAGAGGGAAGAGGGAGTCTTGGGAAAGGTGGGAAGTGGGTGATGGGGACTGGGTGGGGGCGGGGACCCTGGGGAGGCGGGAGGCGGTCCTCCCTGGCAGGGACCCGGGGAGGGACATGTGGGATGAGCAGAGGCGGTGGACACCTTCTGGAATGCAGGACTCGCTGTACATTTCCAAAGGTGAGAGTCACCATTGACGACCTCCCGACTTCCTTCACCCCCACCCCCACCCCCACGGCCTCTCCACATCATCTTGGGCCTGAAAGCTGCCATGGCCTGCTCTTTGCCGCTGTGTGACCCTGGGCCAGTGGCTGCACCCTGGGCCTAGCGGGCCTTGTCTGAACGAAGCAGAGATGCAACCGCTGTCTACACAGAGGATCTGACAGAAGCGGGAGGGCACGTGGGGTGCAATGGGGTCTCTGGAGCAAAGGCCAGAATTCCCGCTGACCCTGCCCTCCCAGAGCCGCCATGAGCACGCGTAGTGTGTGGCCCCCTAGGCCCTCAGAGCACTGTGGGTGGAGCCTCCGGGGCGCCCATTGATTATCTGAGTTCCAACGAAGTCAGGAGCGCACAGGCAGCTCCTGCAACCATCCCGGCCTGCCAGGACCTTCGAGCACCCTGCTTCCTGCTCATCTCTGCCCTAACCCAGCGGCTCTGTTGGAGGAGGAGGGGGGAGGGATGGCCTCTTGGCCCTCCTTGCAAGCTCGCCCGCCAGGGCTTGTAAGTCTGAGAAGAAGCAAACTTTCTTTAGTTGTGTTCGAGGACCAGGTGCGCCAGCGAGCATGCTCAGTAGTGTTGCTTGAGACCAATTTCCAGGTGATGGAGTGAGCGGCCTCCTGCCTCCATTTCGCTTTGATAAGCGCCCATTAAAACAAGCTGGAGCAATGGGCACCAGCTACAGCACCACCGACCCAGAGCTGTTGAAATCCATAAAGGCAGCAGAAAGGGCCTCTGAGTGGCCAGGAGTGATGTCACAACCCCACGCACTAACGCGCACGCACCTTCCCTGAGCTGAACCCTCAGTTCTATGTACTCAGGAATCCCTGCCCTCATGAGCTCTCCTAACAAATGCAGGCATCCGGCCTGCAAATCCACAGCACATCCGAGTGTCCTTAAACTGCTCTGGGCCTGAGTCTGACAGCTCAGCGAGAAGGTGACCGCCGACAGCCTCCAGCCTCGGGAGGGATGCGCCTGGAGACCTGTGAGGGGCTGCGGTGCGGCCTGGACAGCCCAGCAGCCTGGAGGCACGGGCTTGGGACCGAGCCACACCTTGACAGGGCAGTGCCCTCAGCCCGTCACGGCAGCTGGGGACGGACAGGGGTGTTCAGCACGATTAACTCCGAGTCGCGAAGAAAGTTAAATGATGTTCAAGGGGGTGTAGGTAGCTCAGGAAGCACCGTGTTCATGTGAAGTACGTTTCCCTCCAACACGGCTCCAATTCACGCAGGAAGCCGTGAAGGATCCACCCTTTGCTGACGAGGTAACAGCGGCTTCTTCCGCGTACGCACTTGGCCCACATGCTCTCGTCTGGGCGGCGGGCAGTGTATCAGCGCTTTAGCGATGAGGGCAAGTGACTCACGGAGGGTCCCATGGCCCAAGTGAAAGGGCAAGTGTCAGTGTCAAGTGGCCTTGACGCGGCCCCCCCCCCCGCACCCCACTCCACTTCCCCCTGGCTGCCTCTCCGCAGGGTGACTCAGCCCCCAGGACTCCTGATGGGCATCACTGTCCTGATGCTGCAAAATGGCCTCTTCCTCGGCTGTCACTTTCCTCCTGGTCTGTCTGTCACACACACACACACACACACACACCATAGCAGCCCAGGGCTGCTGGGTGTGACTTTGACCTTCACTGTGTCCCCTCAGCCCTGGGCATCCCACCACTGATAGCATATAGGTTCGAGCCCTGCATCTCCAGACTGGTTCTTCAGGAAGGGGTTGGGCTGGACACTGGTGCCATCAGCACCCCTAACCCAGAGTTAGCCAGTTGCAGAGTGGCCGTGTGGCCTAGTGGGCTCTAGGGTCAGATTCCAGCTGTGCCACCTACTAACTGTGAAGCCGTGAGAAAGTTACTTAACCTCTCTGTGCCTTGGTTCTCCCATCTGTAAGATGCAGACAATGGTGCTGGGTAAACTCACAGGGCTGCTGTGACCGTCACATCCGTTAATTTGTGCCTGGCACTTAGTAAGCACTTGACCAACTCCCGCTGCTATTGCTAATGCAAGGCCATTCACATAGAGCATCTCCATACCTGTCTCAAATCCTTTCCTCAGAATAAGACGGTTGCAAAGAATCTCGAATTGTCATACCAAACCCAAAAGGTAGGTAGGAGTTTTCCCATTTTTTAAAAGTATATTTTATTGATTTCTTACCGAGAGGAAAAGAGAGAGTTAGAAACATCGAGGGGAGAGAAACATCGATCAGCTGTCTCCTGCACACCTCCTGCTGGGGATGTGCTCGCAACCAAGGTACATGCCCTTGACCAGGAATCGAACCTGGGACCCTTCAGTCTGCAGTCCAAGGCTCTGTCCACTGAGCCAAACCAGTTAGGGCAAGAGCTTTCCCATTTTTAAAAAATATATTTTTATTGATTTCAGAGAGGAAGGGAGAGGGAGAGAGATAGAGAAACATCAATGATGAGAGAGAATCATTGATCGGCTGCCTCCTGCATTTCCCCCCCTCCTCACACACACTGGGATCAAGCCCACAACCCAGGCATGTGCCTTTGACCAGGAATCGAACCGAGACCTCCTGGTTCACAGGTCGATGCTCAACCACTGAGTCACGCCAGCCGGGCAGTTTTCCCATTTGGTAGCTCAGGCTCCTGAAGCACAGAGAAGGGACGGGGCCCCAGGGCAGTGTGCCCCGAGGAGGCAGAACTGGGATTCGTGCCTGGGTGCTGTGGTCTGCATGTCTGTGTGCCCCCAGCAGGGGGCATAAGGAAGCAGGACTGGGGAAGTGACTAAGTCCAAGGGCTCTGCCGTCACGGTGGGGACAGTGCCTGTGAGGGAGACAGAGGCTAGCCTGTCTCTCCGTCCGTCTGGAACATCACAGTGGAGGGTGCCGTCTGTGACGCAGAGGCGGCCCTCGCCAGACACCGCACCTGCTGGCGTCGTGAACGTGGACGGACTCCCGGTGCCCGGAACTGGGAGAAACACATTTGTTGCTCAGGAGTCTCGCAGGGTCTGGTGTTTTGTTATTTCGTCCTGAACAGACCAAGGCGCCCGGTCTACCTGACGTCTGAGTCACGATCTTTCCCTGCCATCACGACTGCCTCTCTCAGGAGGGAGCCTCCCGGGGACGGCGAGCAGAAAGCAGGCTCCCCGCCTCTGAAAACAGGAGCTCCTTGTCCAAGTCCTGCTCCGAGAGGTGGAGTCACTCAGATGTTACAGCGTCAGCCCCGAGGAAGAGAGTGTGAGCGGCAGGAGTGCTCGCCCATTTTTTCAGTAACAGACGCCTGAGAGGCAAAGACTGGCCGTCACCATCATTCAGGGCTGTTCTGGGGCCGCGTTGCTACGCAACCAATCATCTAACATCTTACGGGCCTAAAATGAGAGCGATCACTTTATCATTATCCCCCACAGTTCAGGGGGCTGGCTAGGCTCAGCCAGGTGGGTCTCCCTCAGGGTCCCTCCTGTGGTTGTGGCTGGTGCCACAGTCATCTGCAAAGTCTCCTCACTCTCGGGCTGACGCTGGTGGTCACAGAGGACCCAGGAGGCACCATGGGCCAGAGCACCTACATGAGGCCTCCTCGTGTGGCCTGGACTTCCTCACAGCATGGCGGCTGGATTCTAAGAGCAAGAGTCCCCCACAACAGGGCAGAGGCGCCTGGCACCTTTCTGACCCAGCTGTGGAAGCCACAGAGTGTTGCTTTGGCAGTGACTTCTACCCATCAAGTCAGTCACAAAGTCCCACCCCGGTTCAAGGCGGGGGCATAGGCCACTCCTCAACGGGGAGAGTGTCGAGCAGAGCGTGTGACGTAGGATCTACCGTCTTTGAAAAATACAACCCGCCACAGGGCAGGCTTTCCTGGAAGAACTTTCCATTTGAAGGGAAAAAGCAATGAATGGTACATTGAGGCTCTAACAGTGACCCTACAGGCTCATCTGACAATAGCTCCTTCGGGGAACCGGCCACAAGAGACACGGTTGGAAGCAAGATTTACCGCTCTGCCAACGCTGCGCTGAAAGAAACAGGATTAGGCTGCAGTGACTTCATCCTCCACGGTCCTCACAGCATGCCATCTGCAGCCATGCTGTGACCAGCGGAGCTTGCCAGGGCCTGCGAGTGGGAATGCCCAGTCACCTCTGGAACAAGTCCACCTGCTGGAAATCTCGCATGTCCTTGACCCTGACCAACCACAGACAAGTCTTAAATCCTCCCCTTATCAGCTTTTTTCACGCAGTTGAGGCTGGAGGCGATTTCGCTTTTGAAGTTCCTGAGTCAGCCAGAGCCCAGGAAATGCACTCCCTCTTCCCCAGCCCCTCTCCCTGTGGCCCCGTCCCAACCCTGAGGGCTCTGGGAAGCCAATCGACTCAGGGTCCAGGGGGAGGGCAGGAGGCAGGACCACCCCAATCTGCAGGGCCCAACTCCAGATGAACCTGGGAGATGGTTCTCAGCCCAGCAGGCTCCAAGGAGGGCACCCAGGCAGCTGGTCAGGGAGCAGGGGGTGGCCTGACTCTGGGCAAGGTGATTGACACCCTCAGGGCTCAGGGCTCTGGTGTTGCAGAAAGACCAAAAAACTAAGCGAAGCTTTGAAGAGGGGGAGAAATCAAAGATCCCAAATCCAGAGCAGCCCGTAGCACACAAGAACCTTGCTTTATAGCTGCCCCTCAAGTTCATTGATTTGCAAATATACTTCCTCCCCCAAGGCCCTGAAGGGAGAATTCTTTTTATCTACCCTTCCCCCAGGTACGCTTAGGTTCAAAACAAGGCCCCCTGCTTTTCGAGGGACAGGGCTTTGTTTGGTTTAATGGCCTAACACTCCTTTGCAGAATCAGCCTTCCTCCTCACTGGGGATGGGGTGGGGGTGGGAACTACTAACCAAGAACTGTCTCCCAAATGCCAGCTGTTTTTGCCCACATCTTCTCAGGTAATTCTTACAACCATAATCCTGGCTTCAGAGGTGAGAACATCATTCTTAGAAATAATAAATGGCTTTGCCTCCGGCCTCAGTTAGGAAGATCTGGAGCTGGGATTTGAACCCAAGACCTTCAACCACTTTCCGTTGCACCAGGAATAAGAGAGGAAGGAAAGAGGGAGTGGGCCCCACGGGGCAAGACCTTGTTTGTTGGGAACCCAACTCAAGAGCTTTGTGTGAGAACGCCCTGCCCTCATGGGGTGCCTGAGCCGGTTTCCTGCTGCCCTAGCCTCCGGCTCTGGAGCTGCCAGGCCAGACCAAGAATTTCCGGCAGGGCAGGCCCCTTTGTGGCTGCCAATGCCCTCAGAGATGCCAGTCACAGAGCAACTCCACTCACAGCCTCTGACAGGAGCACCTACCCCCGACCCCTGGGCCCACACAGAGAGACAGCCAGTGATGTGTCAGAACAGCGAACAACCTTCTCCAGAAGATATGCAGGAAAGAGGATGGGATTGCTGGGGTCGGGGTTCCTGACCATCCTTCGCAGGCCTTATTCCATCTACGCAACCATCACCCCTTAGGGTGAGGCTGGGCCAGGTGAGGAGCCAGAGCGGCACAGCCTGTGCCCACTCATGGGAATGTGGGAGTACCATGCACCCTCATCACCTCCCCGCAAAAGACAGAGTCTGGGGAGCCTTCCAAGAGAGATGAATGACGCAGGAGAAGTGGCTGCAGGGGTGGGAAGGAAGGGGGGGCAGGGAGCCCTGGTTTGCCCAGAAGTGCCCATCAGGGCCGCCTGGTGTTGGGCCCCACACCCACCTACCCCCACGCAGGGCCCAGCAAGGACTCCAGGCCACGTTCCCACGCTGCTCCTGCTGGCGTGGGGCCAGGCCCCAGTCAGCACTTTCACTGTCTGCCAGCTCAGAGCCCAGCACCTCGGGGGTTCGGCCTGAGGGGAATCAGTCAGTTTCAATTACCTGCCGAGGGCGCAAATCAATGGCTCTTTATTTCCTGAAAAGCTCCAGGCTCAGGGCAACAGCCGGAGACAGACCTGCAGTCTCTTCCCATGCGGGGAGCCTCGGAGAGCTCCTGGTGAAAACGGAGAGGTGTCTGCCACACACCCCACTGGGAACTGAAGCTCAAGTCCTTGACCACGACCACTGGTAGAGTGGGGTGCGGTGGGTGCCGGGGGCCTTGAACTACCTGGGACCTGAACTGTTCATTCATTCAACAGATACAAGAATGTTCAAGTGGCTACCACCCTCCCGCTGTGGCTGCCCGCGGTGGCCATCATGCCATCATGCCATCATGCCATCACGACAAAGCCTGGGGATCGGGCAGGAGCAGTGAGGGGCCAGACCTCATTTTCTACTGTCAGTGAGGGGACTGAATGGAGGATCCCTGAGGGGATCCCCAGCTAGATGCTCCTCTCCCAGCCCCACATTTGGGGTGGGGTCACCTGCACTATCTCAGGAGGGTGGCTCCTGGCTGGCCAGCCCAGCCAGCCCTTCGGCTTGACATTCAGGGCCTCTCTGGTCAACAGCCTGGCAGCTGGTCCTGACTCTTCCCAGCAAGGCTTTGTCAGGGCCTCCACAGAAGCCAGAGCTAGTGTGGGCACCCCCATATGCACTGCTGCGGCCCTCAGCCCACCTGACCTCCTATCTCCTGGCTCCCTGCCAAATTGAGGACTGACCCTTTCAGGGTGACTCAGCAAATTTCTGAGGTTGATTCTCAGACTTCTAGATATCAGTGGGGGTCGCTGTGCTTGTCTAGCTGACTAGGGTTTACAGGGGGCTCGCAGGACAAAGGGGCAGCGGGAAGACTGAGGTGCAGATGACCATGACCAGCTGGGACAGCCTGTGTCCCCTCAGGCCTGGACCCCCAGGGCAGGTCTCCCTCAGCTCTCCCTCCAACTTCAACCCCAACTGGATCAGAGCTGAGAAAGGTAATGACTTCTGGGCACAACCCCTGCCTGGCTGCCCCCTGGCCCTGCAGCCACTGCAGTGGCCACTGTGCTCAGGCTGTGCTGGACCTGAAGTCAGGAGCCCACCCACCCCCCAACTGCAGGGGAGGAGCCGAGGCCTGTGCACCTGAGGCTGCTCGTGCCACTGAGGGGTCATGACCAGGAGGTCACAAGGAAGGGCAGCCCAGTGGGTACCCAGCAAGGTGTCCAGAACTGAACCGACACCAGACCCTTCTGTTCCAGACTCAAGGCCCCTATAACCCGCTGCCCTCTCCTCCCACGAGGAACCTTTTTGAACCTGGGGACCTTCTGGCTGTGCCCAAGGGGGTCCTAGTCACTCAGTTGTACTGCAGGGAAGGGGGGAAGCAGGGAGGGGCTGCTCCGTCTGGCCAGGTGGGAAGCAAGGTCTTCTTCCCTTGCGGGGACTGATGCTTTGGTGTGCAACTCATTCATTTATTCAGTAAGAAGGTCCCCAGCCTCTTTCTGTGCCAGCCACTGTGCTAGGCGCTGGCCCGGGGTGGTGAGAACTCGGTGGACTGGATGGGCTGTCTGTGCAGGGGTAGGTGACTAATGTGAGGGATGAAGGGGCCCTTTCTCTGGAGGAGAGTGGGTGCCTGATGATGAAGCAGAGACACACACACGCACCCCAATAAAACTCCCCTGGGAATCTCTCTGAGGCTGGGTGGGGTCCCACGCTTGGTTATCTGTGTGTTCCCAGGGCTGCCATATGGGAATGGTTACTCTAGGTCATGCTAGAGGAGGGCTGGGCGGGCAGGAATGAGCACCCCACACAATGATGTCACCCCTCTATCGCACATCCACCCCCAGATTGCTCCCCCACCACTGAAAGGGCTGAGGCTCCCCAGTGAACACGCCAGGCCCCAGCAGCCGTAGGACAGACCTCTCTGCTGGGGAGGCCAATGTCAGCCAAACACTGGAGATACTACATCCTGTTGGTCAGGCCCAAGCTTTCGGTTGCCCAACGAATACGCATCTTTCTCCATCATGCCTGCACCCATGTGGCTCGAGAGAACCACATGCCCTGCTGACTGACCTCACTCTTGAGTGGGCACCCAACATGCTATCCCCCTACATATCCCTGGCATTCTCTCTCTGCCTTCTCTGTCCTCTAACGCCACTTATCCTCCAGCTCATCGTTTCGTCTCACATTACACTGAGAAAATGGAAATATTAGGAGGAATCTCTTCATTTTCCCACCACCCCAATTCCTACCTAATGCCAACTCTGCCTTGAGCTCTGGACCCCATCCCGCTGACCTTCTCAATATCTTTCTCAAGGAATTATTCTATTACCTTCCGTTCTGTTTCATAATTTCCCTTTCTATTGGGATCTTTCTCATTAGCATGTGTAAAAGCTATAGGAGCTCCTGTCTCATTAAAACAAAAATCAAAACAAAACAAACAAAACACTTCTCTCTTTGTGCCCCTTCCTTCCCCCCCCCCCCCACCCCTAGCAGCCACTGCTCCAATTGTTGCTCTCTGCTGCAGCGAAATTTCATTAAGAAGCTCTCTATGGCTCAGCTGGTATGGTGTCAGTGGTTGAATGTCAAACTATGAACCAGGAGGCCATGGTTTGATTTCTGGTCAGGGCACATGCCCAGGTTGTGGGCTCAACCCCCAATAGAGGGTGTGCAGGAAGCAGCCAATCAATGATTCTCTTTCATCATTGATGTTTCTATCTCTCTCTCTCTCTCCTTTCCTCTCTGAAATCAATAAAAATACTTTTTTTAAAAAGCCCTGTGCATGCCGCTCTCCTCCTTCACTGCCGTTCTTTGCAGACCCACCCGCCTGGGCTCCCATCACCACTGCTCCTCCGAAACTGCTCTTGTCCAGGCCTCCAGCACCCTGCACACTGCAGAAGCCAGTGGTCACTTCTCTGCCCACTTGTTGGATCGACCAGCAGCTCTGGAATGGTTGGCTGTCTCCTCATTGTTCTCTCAGCTTCAGTGAAAACACCTCCTTTCCCTCCTTCTCTCTCTCTCTCTCTCTCTCTCTCTCTCTCTCTCTCTCTCTCTCTCTCTCCCCATCTCAGGCTCCTCTGTTGGTTTCAATCAACCTCTAAAGGTTGTCATGCGTCAGGCCTGGTCACAGGCTTTCTACTATGCTGTAGACACTCTCTACCTAGATGATGTCATCTAGGCTTTGAAATCAAACGTATGCCAATGCCCTGCCACTGAGCCACAGGCTCATACCCCCTTGACATCTCTGTTTGGACATCTACCAGGCATTGCAAAATGAACATCGGCAAACAAAACTTTAGATTTCTGTCCCCACCCCAATCTGGTCTTTCCCATCTTGATAACTGGCACCAGCACGCACTGTTTCCCAAGACTATAGTCATTCCAGATCCCCCCTTTCTCTTTCTGGCCCATGAGCTTCTCACCCAGTCCTGTAAACTCAACCCAAAATATCCCGACCCCAACTTTATTCTCCATCTCTATCACTGCCAGTCTCACCACAGGACTGTTAGAGACTCCAATCCTTCTCGTGTCCCCTACAATCCATTCTACCACGACAGCCAGCATGATCTCTAGAGATTTGAAATAAGATCATGTCACCTCTTTATTGTTATTTGAATAAAACCTAGATGCTTTGCCATGGCCTAAAATTTTGTACAAAATGGGATCCTACCTGCTGCTCTGAGCTCAACTCTCCCTACTCCTCCTCTGCACTGATCTTCATCCGGTTGTCACATTTGGGGAGAAGGGCAGAGTGCCACCTGAGGGGGAGCCCTTCAGCTCTTCCTTCCGCTTAGAATATCCCTTCGCCTGTCTCAGCTCCAACATAGCCTCTTTGAGAGGTGTCCTCTGACCTCGACAGGAGCTCCCTCTGATCACCCACCATCATCAAAACGATCTGTTTACTTGCGTGTTCTCTCTCCCCCCATTCAGGTGGGCACTCCATGAGAGCAGGGGACTTCTCAGTCATATTCCCTGCCATATCTCCTGCACTGGAACTCAGCCACCACATTCGTGGATGTTCAATCAACAGCTGATGAATAAATGAACAAATGGAGACGAGGCAGTGAGAATGGCCCAAAACAAAATCTGACATGGTTCCAGCCCCATGGGCTCAACTATGGAGGCAAGATGGAGACAAGTTGGCATTTCTAATGCAACGTGATAAGCACGTCCATCAATGCCAGGATGGGTACTGGAGGGCCCCAGGAAGGGGCACCTATCCAGAGCATGTGTGGAGTGGGCTTCCTGGGGAAGTCATGTCCAAGTTGAGACGTACCAGATAGTAGGTAGGTGTAGGGGAGGAAGAAGATGATGTCTCAGGAGGGAATACCTGAACGTACAAAGAGCCACAGGTGAATGAGAGCACAGTGAGGGGGTGTCTGAAGCAGCACCTGCAGACCACCTGGCCTGCCTCACTGGAGAAGGGCAGCCCTACTTCCTTCCTGGGCTGCTTGGAGATGGGGCCTCATGTAGATCAGATCATACATTCCTTCATTTATTCCATGCTAATTCTAACCAGGGGTCCTCAAATTTTTAAAACAGGGGGCCAGTTCACTGTCCCTCAGACCATCGGAGGGCTGGACTATAGTTAAAAAAAAAAAAAACTAGGAACAAATTCCTAGCACACTGCACATATCTTATTTTAAGCAGGACAGGCAGCAGCAGCAAAAACACCCAGCATGTGGCCCGCGGGGCCGTAGTTTGAGGATGCCTGCAACCACTGGGCTCAGACCACACGCCAGAGTCTATGCCATGTGCTGTGGGGGCAGACATGAAAGGCTCAGGTCCCTGTCCTTGAAGAGACAAAGCTGAGCTCTGAAGGTGAAGGGCCAGCCCAGGACCACGCCATGAGGCCCCAGCCACTGGCTGCAGAGTGCACTGCTGTATCCCTCCGCCACACACATGCCTAGGCCTCCAGGCTGAAGCAGGGACACTCCCGCCAGCCTGCAGGGACTCGTCCCTGAACTGGTCCCACTGCCTGAAGAACCCGTCCTATTGCTCATGGGCTCACACACTCACTCAGCGCACAGATATGCACGTCACCTCTGCGCTGGTTACATACACACACCACACCTACCCTCATGACCTCACACAGGCATGGACGTCCACTCACACGGACCCACCCCCCACCCCAGGCGGCAAGCCCCAGGTGCGATACTCACAGGGCTTTGGAAGCCCCTATGCTTCTAAGAGGACCACGTGGGTTCCAGCAACACTCTCTTCCCAAGACATTTACAATGATACAGACAAACCAGAACATGGTAATGCCATCTGAACTATATAGCTGTGATGGGGTATCAAGCGGGCCTCTTGGAAGAAAGTCATGGAATAGTGAGAATGAAGAGCAAAGGGTTTGGTTTTGTTTTTTAAGGATATTGAGTTAATCAGACTCTTTGGGCTATGAAAAAAAGATAATGTATTGATTGACGCATGGAATTGATCAGGCTTCAGGCAGTGTTGGATCCAGAGGCTGGGATGATGTCAGCAGGGCCCTGTCACCCTCCGCAGATATTTTCCCGCTGGGTTCCACCACCTGGGAGGCCATACTGACCGTATCAACGAAAGGACACAGAAACTGCCCTGCCAAGAGCTTTAGGAAAAAGGCTTGAAGGGTTCACATTGACCTCGTCACCTTCTGAACCAACTCTTATGGTCAAAGGCATGGAATTCTCTGAGGCAAGTCCCTACATCCCTAGCCCCTCCCGGCCCATATGGAATGGATTTCCTAAGAGGAAAGCGGCCTCTGGTTATCAGAAGAAGCAGGGAATGGATAATCAGCAGGGGTCAAATGCCCCTGCCTTAAACAGGGTCCCTCCCTCGGTTACAGCACTCCACATTTTAATACAATTTATTCACTTTGGTTGTCAGGGAATCATCTTGAGCCAGGTGTGGCGAGCATCCTCGTTTTACTGTAGAACAAGAGCACTTCCAGACATTGAACTTGGTTTTTCTGTTCCGTAATAAAGGCCAGAGCACCCCCTAGGAGTCCTCTGGGCCATCTCCTCTAGAAGGACTAATGACCTTGGCACTCTCGGAA
>PVJC01042839.1:0-14757 GCA_004026665.1 Murina feae
ACCAGCTGGGTTTCCCCTCATGCCCCCCCACCAGCCTGGTTTCTGCCAACTGTGTCTCCTGCTGGTATTGTCACCCTCACTGACCCCCCACTATGCCAACCTGGTCACTCCACCTAGCTTGCTGCTCAGTCATTTGGTCATCCCTCACTAACCCCCCTGCAAGCCTGGTAGTCCCATGCAGCCTGTTCAGTCATCCATTCGGTTATTTCAAATGTGATAGCCCCTGGATATATATATATATATATATATATATATATATATATATATATATATATAATGGATAGAAGAAAAAAATGTATTCTCCTTTACACATTCCAGCTGAAACCAACAATAGTTTTCTGTGTAACTATACAGTACTTCTTCCAAAGGAGTTAAGAATTCCTTATGGATGACCAGTCATTCACATTAATGTGTCTGTAAATCAGAGAGGGGACTTCTAAGACTCAAAACTGATGCCATGAAGAGGCTGCACATTATGAATGTTGGTTCTCTCCCTTAAACTGACTGCTAGAATATCTAATCTAATAAAAAAGAAACATGCAAATTGACCATACCTCTGCTACACCCATAAGCCATGCCCACAAGCCACACCCACAAGCCAATCAGGATCATCCAGGCTGGCCATACCCCCGTGAATTGAGGGTCTTCCCTGGGGGGCTTGGCCAGCCTGCAAACAGCCATCAGCCCCTCACCCAGGCTGGTCAGGTCCCCACCCATGCACCAGGCCTCTATCCTATTTAATAAAAGGGTAATATGCAAATGGATCCTAACAGCAGAATGACTGGACATGACTGGTCACTATGACACACACTGACCACCAGGGGGCAGACATTTAATGCAGAAGCTGCCCCTGGTGGTCAGAGCACTCCCATAGGGGGAGTTCTGCTCAGCCATAAGCCAGGCTGCCAGCTTCCAGAATAGCAGCGATAGCGGGAGCCTCTCCCGCCTCCTCAGCAGTGCTAAGGATGTCTGACTACAGTTTAGGCCTGCTACCCGCTGGCAAGTGGACATCCCCTGAGGGCTCCCAGGCTGCCAGAGAGATGTCTGACTGCCAGCCTAGGCCCGCTCCCCAGGGAGCAGACGTAAGGCAGCAGGTGAACATCCCTGAGGGGTCCCAGACTGTGAGAGGGCACAGGCCGGGGTGAGGGACCTCCCGAGTGCACACATTTTTGTGCACTGGGCCTCTAGTCCTTTAAGAAGAATTCTGAGCAGCTGCAGCCTACACTGATAGTATCAACTAGATCCCCTTAGCAGGCTGGTGCACTCACTTTCTAGTACAGTGCTGCCCTTCACGGTGCACAGCTGTGCCCCTCTTCTAAAAATTTCCCTTGGTTAGAAATGCCCAAACAGGGTGGCCTGCAGCCTCTGGCTGAATGTTGTGAGGTAAAAATGGCCAACCCCTTGTCCCAAAGTAAGGCAACTCTGTGGTACCATTCATAAGCCAGAATTTTCTGATGGATCAGGCTGAGGCTAAACTTCAGCTGGACCACTATCTCTGCCTAGTCCTATCCTACTCTGCCTTCCTTATTCCTTCATATCCTCACCTGAGCACCTCCACAATAATCCACTTGCACAAGAAACCCCACCCTCTCCCCTCCCCCCGCCAACTATGGCTCTGACATTGTAGAACTTAAGCTTAAACAGAGGGAAGTGAAGGCATGAGCCACACTTACAGGGAAGTACCTGGGGTATTTGAGGTGGGTGTAAGCAAAGAATCCAGATGATTCCCATGAACAAAGTCATTAATATAATTGCTTCAAAGCCCAGTTTACAGGCATGTCACACTGCCAGCACATTGACTCCTCACAACTGTTTTGTATGCTCATCAACTGTCCCTGTTTGTCTGTGACTAGAGATTTCCTGGAATGTTAAGACTTTCTGTGTATAACAAAGTTCTACACAAGCCAGTCCTCCATGCCTCCCCTCCTCCTTTTCTGGTTAACCAAAGCAAGCAAATGTGAGTAACTTGTGAAAATTCTTAAAACAGCCAAGGAGAGTTCCAGGATTTTGACCCAATGTGCCTGACTCCAAAGATTATACACACCAGTGGCTGCCTAATGCATAATGCCCTGTATTCTGTTCAGTGTTTTCCTCTTTCTTTTAAGTACTACTAATAAGACTAAAAGGAAATTGCTTGGTTGTTTGATGAACTGATTGATGGATAAAGACTAAAAGAGGCAAGTAAAGGATGACATCAAAATGTGGTCCAGATCCAATGGCCTATGTAGTTGCTCACTTAGCTAAATGCCCTATCTGACTTTAGAACATTTTGATCCATTATTGCTAAACAAAAATTCAATATCTAATGGGAAGACATTATGATTAATAATGATTTGCCAGAGAAGAACCATGTTGATTTTAAATTTACTAATATTTTTGGGTGTAGTAGAGATGGATAATAAAGAAAAGGCAGAATACACTAGTATGCCTAATATGAACTGTGGTAGCTAGGTTTTTAATTTACTTTTTCCCAGTGAATCCTATAAAATCCTGTAAAACTTATTAAGACATTGAGGCTGAATGGGCAGAAGTGATGTAAAATAGCTGAAAGCTAGAGAAATTTCTGCAATGTGTTAGGAAGTTACATGAAAGGAAAACTCAGTAAAACACATGCTCTGAAAAGTCATGGAAGCAGATGTATCTGACACAGGAGAGATGGCTCCTATAGAAAACTTTTTGGAAACAAATAAAAAAAGCTTAAAACTCCTTAAATGATGGCAACACTGGTACAGAATAATAGTTGAGTATGGTATTTGTGTCTGTACTGCTGACTTTAAATTATAGTTTTAGCACACACTAAATATGTGACTCCGGATAATTGATTACCCAGTTTCCTCATTTATAAAACGAAAAAGGAATAGGACCTACTGTATAGAACCTATGAAAATGTAATGACAAATAACATATAAAGCACTCAGCATAGGACTGTGCCTATAGCAATCATGTATAAAATGTTAGATCTAATTATGTGAAGACAAACACATTGCTTTCAATTTTGTAATGCAAAGACATATGCAGAGTTCTACCTTGTCTTTAGAATCACCAAGGTACATTGGAATGTCACATAATTAATATCTTGTCCTCTAAAGAATTACTTATCTTAATTTAGCATTTATCATAAACATGCTTTACATGGATTTTATTTTTATTTAATTTTAATGATATTTTGATGTAGGTACTTTTATTTCCATTTTGCAGATAAAGAAATAAAGGCGCAGTGAATTTTAATAATTTATCTGAGTTCACACCCATAGTATTAGAACCTAAATTGAAAGTGAGATTAGCTGGTGCCAAGTCCACACTCCTGACAATGACATTTATCAGGAATAATGTGAGAGAGGCACAGAATGGTGACAATTGTAACCACAGCTGCCCTTTCCATTTCTAACTCTTACAGTGCTTCCTAAAGTGCCCTGACTGAAGTGACTGCTAAATGACTGCCCGGAGGTGGATCACGTCAGATCACAGACAAGGAGAACCATGGGGCCAGCTGAGCAGCTTCTCTTCTGAAACCTCAGACACAGCCCAGAAACAGCAAGAATAGTGCTGCAGCTGCAGGTAGGGCTACAGAAAAATGAGGAAGTCAGGACCCCATCTTTATGGTCCTCAAACATGACGTTATCAACGCATCCAGAGTTGGTCAAAGTAAAAACTCTGACACTCCCAATACTCTGCCTTTCTACTCTCCACTCCACTCCATTCCATTCCATTCAATTTCATCCCTTTTTGTTTCATCCCACTCTTTTACTTATTTAAATCTTTACCCAAGGATATTTTTAGTTGATTTTTAGAGAGAGAGAGGGAGAAAGAGAAACATCGATGTGAGAGAGAAACATAAGTCGGCCAGATGTCTCCCACACACTCCCTGACCAGGGATGCAAACTGCAACCTGGGTATATATGCCATGACCGCAATTGAGCCCACAACCTTTTGGTGCAGGGGACAATGCTCCCATCAGCTGAACCACCAGGTCAGAGCTTTATTCCATTCTTTTATATTCCAGTTCCTTCCACTTAGTTCATTTCATTCCATTCCACTCCACATTCCATCCATTCCATTCCTTTCTGTTCCATTCTACTCTCCCATTCCACCCACTCAACTCTACATCAGTCCATCCCATTCCAATCAGTTGATTAGTTATCCAAAGGCAGTCTCTGGAAAATAGCAGTTGCTGCTACAAAGATGAAAGCAATTTAGTTTTGCTCCTGAAAAGCCCTCAGACTGACCAAGCTTCATTCAATAGCTAGGTTTACAAAGTCAAAACCAAACTCACTAATTTATAGCATAATTTAAGTTGTGAAATAAAATGGATTACATAATAATTTCAAAATTCCTGGCTCTGAAACCAAATTTGGTCATAGTATTCTTCCTATTACTGGAAACGTCTACTGAAAAGATTTCATTCTTTGGGAATTTATCTGTGAAGATAAAATAGAAAATTTCCAGTGAACCAAGAGAACTAGAAAGATGTTGTTTGTTTTTTTTCCCCCCACACTGGGGAAACTTCAAATTAAGACCAGGTTCTACAATACCAAATCAGAATGTGTCTTCCCTCTGAAGGTGCTAGACTTAAAAAAATGATAATGTTTTTCTATAATTTTTATAATTCCTTTTCTTCAAAGTACCATGACCTCAGCTAGGACAAATAGAGTGCAAATATCAGCATTTTATTTGTAAGCATTCTAGATTCTATTTTTATGAAATGTCCTGTTTAATTTCTGTGGAGATCTGAAGAAAAAAAAAACACAAAACAAAACAAGAACAAAACTCTGGTTTCATTACCTCTGCATTTAAAAAACATACTTCCATATGAATTGACATGAAAAACAAAAATTGCTCACATGTTATGCTGTTACTTTGGGTGGTATATAGCAATCTGCAGGTTCCTCACACACTGACCACATTATTTTTCCTTGTGTTCCAGAGTTTTTCAAAGACAGATCTGTGTATTATATAAAGTAGCAGTCCCTGGGTGTTTTCTAATTGTCTATTCCTGGGTTCTATTTCATTCCTAAGAACTTGAATCTTTGGAGCTGGTACAACAAAGTCTCCAAATAATCTCCCCCAGTAAAGCTTCCCCTCTATCCTTTGCAATGCACTGGGACAGCAATTAGGTCCACTGACAGTGCATGGGCTTTCCTTAACCTGCCTGACAGTGATTCCTGGGCACAGTCTCCCATTAGAGCTGTCACACAAATTAGGCTCTGTAAAGGCTAGGAGGGCTCAGATGAGGGAATTCATTGTCTCATGGATACTTCATTTAACCTCAAAAAGTCAGAAAGAGACAACCAAGCCAATAGAGCACCAATGCTAACTCCCATGTGCCCAGGTGGTGCCTTTCTGAGTCTGGGTATTTGAGATTTTACAAGGTAAGCAATATTGTAAACTCACATGCTATGCAGATTCTCACGTAAGGAAGGGAAATTGCCATTCAATGTCCTAGAGCTGCATTTGCGAATTCTCTTTTCTTAGTATTGTTTTATTTTCTTTGCATTTTAAGTGTCATTTCAGCAAATAACAAGTAACCAAGAAATGAAAGAGAGGAATACTCTCTATGCATCTGTGTTTACATGTATGACCTCACTTATTCTGTGCCCTGAGAAGAGAATATTGTTATATCTAGATTAAAAATAAAGCAAACAAAAGGATAATTCAGTCAAAGTTAACGAATATTAGCCCTGTATGCTGAGCCCCTTTACACCTATGCAAAAATTTGTATTTCTTCTGCCTCACCATATTACTTCCATTTCTTGCCCTCCAATAGTTGTTATAGGTGTGAGGGCCCTATTTCTATACTGGCTGTCAGTCTCCTGGCTGCTCTCTTCTCCCAGAAGCTCTCCTGCATTCCTTCATACAAGGTCTCTCCATTTTCAAACACATAGTCTCCCTACCTTAAGATCAACTATGACATGTAATATAATATCTAATCTAATAAAAGAGAAACATGTAAATTGACCACGCCTCTGCTATGCCCCAAGCCAAGCCCACCAGCCAATCAGAGTGACTATATGCAAATTAATCCAACCAAGATGGCAGCCGACAGCCCCGCAGCTAGCTGGAGCAAGCAAGAGGCTTGGTTGCCCAGGCAATGGAGAAAACCAAGCTTCCCACCTGCCCTGGCAGGCTGTGGCCTCCACTCAAGGCAACAAAGTTTCAATTATAGAAGATAAATAAGTCCCAGATACCTGCTTCCAGCCATCCTTGCTGGGAGCTTGGATTGCTGGGGGCCGTGGCAAGCCTGCAAACAACGATCGGCCCTCACCCAGATTGGCCAGGCACCCCAGTGGAACCCCCACCCTGATCCTGAGACACCCTTCAGGGTAAATCAAACAGCTCCCACCCATGCACCAAGCCTCTATACTATATAATAAAAGGGTAATATGCAAATTGACTCGAACAGCAGAACAACTGGGGATGACTGGCCACTATGACACACACTGACCACCAGGGAGCAGACGCTCAATGAAGAAGCTGCCCCCTGATTGTCAGTGCACTCCAACAGGGAGAGCTCTACTCAGCCACAAGCCAGGCTGATGGCTGCCAGGATAGCCGTGGTGGTGGAAGCCTCTCCTGCCTCCTCAGCAGTGCTAAGGATGTCTGACTGCAGCTTAGGCCTGCTCTCCACTGACATGTGGACATCCCCCAAGGGCTCCCAGGCTGCCAGAGGGATGTCTGATTGCCAGTTTGGGCCCATTCCCTTGGGAAGTGGGCCTAAGTCAGCAGGTGGACATCCCTTGATGGGTCCCAGACTGTGAGAGGGTACAGGTCGGGCTGAGGGACTTTCCTGAGTGCACAAATTTTTGTGCACCAGGCCTCTAGTGTAATATAATATTATATAACATAACATAACATAACATAACAACATAACATAACATAACATAACATACATATATAACATAACATAACATAATCCTATCTAATAAAGAGAGAATATGCTAATTGACCCTCATGCTGTTTCAAAGATGGGGGTACCCACAGTCAATAAGGAGCAAATATGCTAATTGACTGCCCCACCTTCACCGATGGCCGCACGGACAGCCAATAAGGAGGGAATATGCTAACTGACTGCCCCACCCTCAAATATGGTGGTGCCCACAGCCAATAAGGAGGAAATATGCTAATTGATTGCCATGCCTTCACACATGGCGGCGCCCATAGCCACAAGATGGTGGTGCCCAGTCTCCTCAGCCCTACTGGGGCAACAGGTGTGTGGCAAGGCTGGGCCCACCCCCAGGTGGTCCAGGCCACTCCGCATGCCTGCCTCTGGAGATCCCCAGTCCTCTTATCTCCCTAGCTGCCCAGGGCAGGCCTAAGGCACAGGCAAGCCTCAGATGACAGCTGCCCAGCTGCTCAGGGCTGCCCAAAGCTCAGGTAACCAAGGCCGGTCGAGGCTTGTACTGCTGGCAGTGGTAGCAGCAGAGGTGCAATGGAGCGATGCTTCCCCTGATCACTGGGTCACCTCCCACCCCTGAGGGCTTCCAAACTGTGAGAGGAGACAGGCTGGGCTGAGGGACTCCCCCCAACCCCCATCCAGTGCATGAATTTTAATGCACTGGGCCTCTAGTATAATATAATAAATATAATATAATAAATATAATATAATAAATATAATATAATAAATATCTAAACTAATAAAAGCAAAATAGTAAAATTAACCGTTTCTCCGAGACAGGGAAAGCCACGCCCACCAGCCAATCAGAGTGGCTGTATGCAAATTAGCCCAGGCAAGATGGCGGCCGGGAGCCTCGGAGAGAGCAGCGGGTGAATCATGGAAACCAGCGGGCAGCAGAGTGGGCTGGGCGGGTGGTGGCTGATGCCTTGCAGGGTCCAGGCGAAAAGGCCCCACACCCCAGCGCTGTGAGCTCCGCTTCGGCTCCGAGCCGCTGGGGAAGGAGGCGCGGAGGACTTGGCCTGCGGGGCGGAAAGGCCCCGCACCCCAACGGCTCTGAGCTCCATTTCGGCTCAGAGCCGCTGAGCTCAGAGCCGCTGGGGAAGGAGGCACACGTGGGGACTTGGCCTGCGGGGTAGAAAGGCCCCCCTCTCCCTGCCACTTGGCTGGTGCTGCTCCGGCTTGGGAAGGAGGAGCCAGGGACCCGGCCTAGGGGGGAGGACAGTTGTGAGGGACCCAGTCCTGAAGGGGAGGATAGTTGGGGGGGACCAGGCTTGCCTGGGTGGAAAGTTGGGGTGACCAGGCTGGCAGAGGAGGGCTGTTGGTGGGGATCCAGGCCTGCAGGGGAGGCCAGTTGGGGGGTACCCAGGCCTGTAGGTGAGGGCAGTTGGGATGGACCCAGGCCTGCTGGGGAGGGCAGTTGTGGGGGACTCAGGCCTGCAGGAGAGAACAGTTGGGGGTGCCATCCTGGTATGGGGAAGGCAGTTAAGGTCAATCAGGCCAGGCCAGCACAGGACCAGTTTGGCGTTTATCAGGCTGCCAGGGGAGTGGTTAGGGGCAATCGGCATTTGAGAGGTCAGGAGCCAGCAGTCCTGGATTATGAAAGGGACGTCGACTGCCCGTTTAGGCCCGATCCCAACGGTGGGATCGGGCCTAAATGGGCAGTCAGACATCCCTCAAAGGGTCCCTGATTGGAAAGGGTGCAGGTTGGTCTATGGGACACCACCACCACCCACCACCCCCACTCCGTGCATGAATTTTGTGCACCGGGCCTCTAGTAATAAATATAATATAATATAATATAATATAATATAATATAATATAATACAGGAAAAATACCTCATCATATACAAATAATATACCCATATTCAAAGAGGAAGGTATTGTACAAGGTGAAGGATCACTGAGGGCCATTCTATCGCAGACAGCTTACTGGGGTTATATAATTTCATATTGTATGTGGACTCTTTGTCAAGGGAAAGCAAAGTTAACTGTTTCTCAGGGAACTTGAACCCTGGCCCATATAAACCAAGGGAATAAGACAAAGAGAGATATAATCCAATAGACCAGCTGACAGAAATAGACAATGAGACTTGCCAAAATACTGAGTATATTATTTTCCTTCTCTTATTTGCTAACATAGGCTTTCTAGCAGATATGAAATATTCTAAAATATTTCATTTTTCTCAAAAGTTTTTAGCATCTCCTAATTGGTATGTCATTTCATAATTACATACTTCTACTAAAGCAGAAGTTTTGAGTCATTCTTAAATCTTCCTTCTCTGCTAAGTTGTTTATGTTGTAAAATGTCTGAGTCTATAATTAAATTATTGTCTCAAACAAATTAGCCAAGGCATGCATACATTAACATATCATTATAAATGTGGAAAACATAGATGCGTGCTATAGATTATCAAGCTGGGTAGTGCTGCACAGGTCTAGTCTTGCTTTCTGACAACTAGCCTCAAGTCTGGGTATGGGAAGAAACAGAGAAATTAATTCTAAGAAAAAGGGCAAATTTACCATTATCCGAAATAAGGGAAAAGTGTGGTAGTTGGAAATATTGTCGTGCAAATAGTAACTCCGATACTCTTTTCTTAATCATGATGGGAAAAATATACTTCCTCAGTCCACTGACATATGTCTTGCTTTGGCCAATAGAATGTCCATGAATGCTATGTGAAAAGTAGCCTTTAGTGTATCTGTGACATTGAACTTGGCTCATATACTCTGGTGATCCACTGTGATAAAATGAAGCCCCTTCAAACTGCATTCTAGGACACACAAACATGAAGCCAAACTGACAAAACTGGCAGTTCAGCTGAATTTCTTAGGTAAACCCTTGTCTAGATCAGCTGAGCCAGAGTCACCTGCAGACCCAGGAGTTTGAAGATAAACTTGTAGCCCATTGAGTTTGGCAGTTTGTTACTCAGCATTGTCACTGTGATAGCTGACTAATATAACATCTGGAGATGCCAGTACAGCCTTAGATTTAAATCTGATTCTGCTAAGGAAATACATCCTGGCATACCTTGCTTCCAGACCACGGCACTAAAGTGAGCATCATAATAAAGGGAGTTATAATCTTTTTTGCTGGGGGAGGACCTTGCCTTCAATTTGTAAAAAACTCAATATCTATGAATCACAATAAAGTGAAGCACAATAAAACAAAATACGCCTGCACTAAAATCTATTTATTTATACATCATGTATACATATATGCTGCATTTTAAATGTCATCTATACTAATAATAGAGGAATATGCAAATTGTCCAGGACACCATCACAGTAAGAGTAGACCATATAGCAGGCTGCATGGGGCGACAAGGTTGGCAGAGGGGTTAGTGAGGGATGACCAAATGACTGAACAGCAGGCTTCATGGGACAACCAGGCTGGCGGGGGGTGGGGGGGCAGTTGGGGGCAACCAGGCCAGTGGGGGAAAAGTTGGGGGCAACCAGGACAGCATGGGGGAAGTTAGGGGTGATCAGACAGGCAGACATGTGAGCAGTTAGGAGCCAGTAGTCCCACATTGTGAGAGGGATGCCTGACTGCTGGATTTTGCTGGGGGAGGGCCTTGTCTTCAATTTGTAAAAAAACTCAACATCTATGCATCACAATAAAGTGAAGTCGGACATCTCCCAACTGGATTGGAGAGGGTGCAGGCTGGGTTAAGGCGACACCCCCCATGAATAAATTTCATGCACTGGGCCTCTAGTTTATATATAATAGCACTTGCATTTGTGTATGGGTAGTATTTTCTTAGTGTATCACATAAAATTGGTGTTTTTGGTAGACAGTATCATGCTAACATTTAAAGAAGTCCTTAAATGATAAAATTCTTCATAATGAAATGTAGCATCAGTGAACCTAGAAGTGTTATTTCTCCTCGTCAGGCTTTCGGGTACCGAGGTCTCCTGGTTATTCACATTGTAAAGGTATCTGAAAACTCTATAAACAGTCACATGCAGTAAACTGCTTTTTGAGAAGGCTATAACATTTTAAATTTATTTATGGCATCTCATTTTATGAGATTTTATGTTTAATTTTTATAAATATTAGGAAAATAGTTGCAGATTACATCAAGGTCACAACTGTCCTCTTACATCAATGCAGCATCAAGAGAGGAACACCAGGGCAAGGAGAAATTTGTGAAGCACTATGGAAATAAATGAAAATGGTTGTAAAAGCACATCCCTGTCTAAAAAGACTTCTGACCATAAGTTTTTTTTTCCTCATCAATATGAAACAAAAAGAGTGAGTAGCAACATTACATAATCCAAATGAATACTCAATACATCTTATACGTATACTTTTTACAAACATTTATGCTTAACTTAAATGGCTTAAGATTCCTGAGATTGTAAAGGTCAACTAGCACATTTGCCAGCACATTTGCTGCTCAGTAGAACTTACTGCTACTGCTAGAGATAAGGAAAATAGTCATGCTCTAGCCAAAACTTATGAGTCTGTGTTGAGAAATAGAGCAAGGAACTTTGTGAGTCGCCTTTTTGTGGTTTTTGTGAATGAAAGCTTGCTTCTGCATCTGGTCGGGGCTGCAGTGTCAGTCCTCACTTTGGTGGGGTGCTGGTGCTGCAGCCAGCTGGCCAGCTCAATAAATCCTCCGTTGCTGCTTAAGACCTAATTGGAGCCAGTGGTCTTATTCTTGCGAATGTTGGTCCACAACAAGATCATAACAATCAGTTGCTGGGGCAGAGTCCAGGATTGAAGTTGGACATGAGTAAGTCAACCTTACATAGGGCCCTTACAAGCAGTATCAGCACAAATACAGTGATGTATTCGAAACTAGAAAACTCTCTCCCATCTATAATTTATTTCAGTATCTTTATTTTTCTTTACAAAATTTGGTTTTAATTCATATCGTAGGTTCAATATACTACTTTTTTGTTTTTCAATCTAGAACAGGGCTTCTCAGCCTCAGCACTACTGACATTTTGGGTTGGATAATTCTTTGTTGTGGGAGGCTGAACTGTTTGTTTAAAGATATTCAGGAGCATCCCTCACTTCTACCTATTGGGTGTACTCTGGAGCTGTGACAGCCAACCATGTCTCTATGCCTGGCCAAATGCCCCCTGGGGGCAAAATCACTCCCAGAGAGAATCAATGATCTAGAGAAATACAATACTATGCAATATGCTATTTATTCTAATACTAGATGCTAACTGTAAGCACAAAAATAGCCACAATTACATGTGCTTATTATTTGTCAGATACGTAATTCATTTTATTCCTCACAAAGTTAAATGACTTGCATATTATTATCACCTCTCTATTATTAATGAGAAACTGAAGCATAGAGAAGATAAGTGACTTGCTCAGCTAGTAAGGGGAAGCTGGATTTGAACACAGGTCATTGGGGTTTATGAGGAGAAAGTCCCAAATTAAATGGTCTGCAGGATGTCAGGATTCCAGCGGGACCTTAGACACATGAGCACTATCCCCTAGAACAGGAGTGGGGAATCTTTTTTCTGCCAAGGGACATTTGGATATTTATCACATCATTCTCAGGCCATAAAAAATTATCAACTTAAAAGTTAGTCTACTATATTTGGTCAAACATTTAATTAACTCACCCCTAATGCCTTGGCAGGCCAGACCAAATGATTTCTCAGGCCTTATATGGCTCATGGGCCAGACGTTCCCCATCCCTGCCCTAGGACCCCTCTTTGCTCATCTGTTCAATCTGGGAGCTAAACTAGATGGCCTCAGGGATGACCCTCCCACTGCTATCAATCTGTGAGTTCTAAATCATACTCAAATCTATTTGGCTGGATTAATGTCAATAAGGGCAAGGTGATCACACATCAGATAATGGTCAACTACAGCAGTTCAGTTCCCAATGGCAGCCATCCATGTTTAATGAATTAGATTCATGGTGTTTTAGTGTATATATTCCCTTAAACATGACTGCTATGAGTAAATGCTACAGTGAAGAGATGACCTCACAAAACTGCCTTACAAATTTCTCCATGAATTTCAGCATAAGCTCTTCAAAGTCACGCTCAAATGCAGACAAGATTAGAGAAGATACACATATTTTCCCCCTCTGGCAAAGCCAATGGGAGAAAGAAGTTAACTGCTGGCCAACTGACCCTAAAAGATTAACTTTAAAGTAAGTGCCAGAAAACTTGATCAGCCGAAGAGGGTTAATTAAATTAATAGTGAACACTAGAAGTAGGAGCTAGTTTCTTCACCTAAGGTCACTCCTGTGACCCCCTAGGCTCATGACAAATCAGAAGATTCTGGTGAGTGAAAATATGCTAAACTCCATTCCTTAACCTCATCAAAAATGTCTCTTTACCAGGTTATCTGTCTCTAGCCTCTCTCCTCTCTCAATGAATCTATCTATTCAGCGACTGCTAAAGCCAGCTTTCTGTTTTAGTTACTGCTCATTTCACACAGTTCCTTAAAGCTCATAACCAGATTTTGACCATTTAACCTCCCTATCCATAGACATGATCTCAGACATGTATTCTTACAAATCTCAATAGAAAAATAAGGCTGTGCAGAGTTCCCTACACGTAGACTACATTTTCCATAATATAAGATTCTAGGAGAACTATGTCTAGCATTTATTGATTATGATTTTTGACAGATAAATTTTATAAAAGTATACCATAAACCAATTTCTTTTAACAATTTAAAGTAAAATACAGTTCTCAATTTTTCTGAGCCTGCCAAAGCCAGGAACCTCACATACTGTGTCTAATTGCAAAGATTCTTCCCTTTGTCACCTTCTACCCGCAGAGTCATTGCCACACTTTCAACTGCTTTAGTGCAGTGGTTCTCAACCTGCCTAATGCCATGAGCTTTTAATACAGCTCCTCATGTTGTGGTGAGCTCCAACCATAAAATTATTTTTGTTGCTACTTCATAACTGTAATGTTGCTACTGTTATGAATCATAATGTAAATCTAAACTAATAAAAACGAAATATTAAAATTAACCGTTTCTCCGAGACAGGGTAAGCCACGCCCACCAGCCAATCAGAGCGGCTGTATGCAAATTAGCCCAGCCAACATGGCGGCCGCCACTCACGGACCTGAGGAAACGTTTAGGCAGCGTCCGTTGCAGCAGGAGCGAGAGGGAAACTGTTTTCGGCCATCGGCGAGCAGCCTCCGAAACATGTTTCAATAATGTATCAATCATAGAATCCTCGGGAGCTGAAGGGAACAGCAGACCTAGCCTGAGTCTAAAACTATAACATTGTTGTAGTATAGACTCTGCGAGGTGAGGCAGAGAGAGGCTTTGTTACATGTCTAGGCCGGCTTAAAGGAACAGTGTATCAATTATAGGAGAAAAACCCCAGATATCTGCGTCCAGCCAGCCTTGCTGGGACGTTGGGTCAATGGGAGCTGTGGGCAGCCTGAAAGCCCCTCACCCAGGCTGGTCAGGCACGCCAGCAGGTGGACATCCCCCGAGGGGTCCCAGACTGCAAGAGGGCACAGGCTGGGCTGAGGGACCTCCCGAGTGCACAGAGCGGCTGCAGGGTGGGACAGCGCAGGACCCAGGACCCGTGATGGGAAACAGGCAGCAGGGTTGGAGGGCACCGGGAAGCGGGTAAGAGGCAGCAGGGTTGGAGGGCACCAGGAAGTGGATAAGAGGTGGCAGGGGGTCAGTGGGCTGCTTGGTGGGCTCCCCAGGCCCTTTGCGGGGCACCAGGAAGCGGGTAAGAGGCGGCAGGGTCGGCGGGCTGCTTGGTGGGCTCCCCAGGCCCTTTGCGGGGCACCTGGTAGTGGGTAAGAGGCGGCAGGGTTGGCGGGCTTCTTGGTGGGCTTCCCAGGCCCTTTGCGGGGCACTGGGGAGCGGGAAAGCAAGGCTGCAGGGGCCGGGGGCCTGCTTGGCAGCT